>DXKC01000749.1:8676-20223 GCA_031170775.1 Cymbopogon citratus
TTTTTTACTCCGCCGACGTGGAGTGAGAGAACTGACAAATGATCCGGGCTAGGCTTAGCTAGAGTACAGGGAAGAAATTATTTTGGGCCCTGATATGGCCTCCTTTTTTTAAAAAAAAATATCGGGTCAAATTGCCCGCGTCAGAGGACAGATCTAGTCGATCGCCTTTAAATCTGTACAGCAGTATCCCTAAAAAAAAAAGAAAGTATCGAGTGGTTGTTGCATTCATGCGTGAGTTGTTAGTTGCACAGTCAGTTGTTGCGAATACTGTAAAACAGTATATATTTTCGCAAAAAAAAATATTGTAAAACAGTAAAGATCTCTCATGTTCATGCATGCGTGCGTGGGTACGTACGTACGTAACGTACGGTGAAATAAATCGAAATTTCCCATGGGGCTGTGGAAGATTCGTAGTCGATGCATGGAGCGCTGTCATCGTTGCTAGTGCTACTACTAGTACACACGGTTTAGGTACTCCGTCAGCAATTGCATACTGTATCCTGCATGTGAGGCCGGTGTCCTAAGTCATACTGTATGTTCCAAGAAATTCGATCTCCTGCATGAGCACGCGCGCGGCCAGGCTACGTTTGCTTGATTGAGCGTGCGTGACGACAGTCGAGACAGGATCATATTCATATCGATCTGATGACACCATGTCATGCAGGGTATAGGTATGGGCGCTCGAATGATCCATGCATGGATCGATCGAGCGCAGTGTGATCCATCTGCACACGTATGTGCTATATATATACTACAATGTTTTTGGACGGCCTGGACAGCTAGCGCGTGTGTCATTATCTTTCTACTCCATATGTATAGATCGATCAGAGAGAAAGAGAAAGACCAGTAATTTTGTATATATTACCTAGATTAATTATTGGTACTGTATAGGTAGCCAATTGCAGGCAACAGGCTACGTACGCGCGTCAAGGTAGGGTTGGTACCTGCATCTTGACTCTAGCCATGCTCCTTACCAAGGCACAGCAGGCAGGGCGAACCATGATCCGTCTCATCTCACGCTTCCTCAACGTTGCTTGCGGCGTACCACTGCCATCCACTTTTGCCAAGCTAGGTAGCTGTACTCAGCAACAATGTTTACCCTCTGTAGCAGTGCCTCCTGCTGGTATTTGCTGATCGATCTGGTCTTCACAAATAGTACAAACTATGAATTTAGTAATTAGATAAGGAGTCATATCTACATATAATTTTATTTATTTATTTAGTACTCCGTAAGTTGTTTTCTTTATTTTTCTTGAACATAGTTTTTACTACTCACACCTCTTGTCCCCGAGTAACTTGCTCCACAAGAGTGGAACTTTCCTAAATCTAACTAAGTTTTTATAGGGCCGGGAATAGTATCACATTTGTATCCCCAAATGAGTTTATCACCATGAACAACATAAGGCACAGTTAATACACGTTATAAATATCAGCACCGTTTGTTTTATGTTTTGTCAAATTTTAAAACCTTTGACCTTTTAAAAGTGAGATGTACAATTATATTTTAGAGAAAGAGACAATTTATATATATAGAAATAACATATATGTAAAAGCTGTATAAACAAAACCTAAAACGAGTTACAATTCTGAAAAAGAAGGAAATACTAGTCAGAGTAGAAAATTGACCTAATAAGATTTACTAGTAGGATAAATCTAGATGCGAGGAGTAATATTTGTGACCAAATGAGGAGGCCGTAGGCCCGTAGCATGCGGTGCCAACACAGCTCCAAGGGGAAAAGTTAGGTTCATTTCGACGCGACCTTGCTGTCCGCAAGCATGTTCACGCTTTCTCCCTGCTCAGAGACGACTGACTCCAGCTGACGCTTCCCTTTTGGGGTGCAAGTGAGCACCGCACGCTTTCCACAAACGGCGTCCAATATACAGTACTCTACAGTACAGTAATCTACTAATCTGCATTGCATTGGGTCGAACGCGCAAATGCCAAGCAGATCAGATCACGAACGCGGCGTCTGAAGCTTCCCGCGGCGAGGTGATGAGGCGTGCAATTGCATTGAGCATTGGCGACGGATCAGTAGCAGGTCGCATGCAGAAGGCCGGCCACCAGCAGCGTGAAACGTCCGTAGAGAGGCAGATGCCCTTGGACATTTGTGCAGCTTTTGTTTTGACCGAAGCCAACAAAACAAACGCGCGCCTCCTATGATGCGAGATGCGGGGTGGCGTGAGGACGAGGGAAGCCGAATGTGTGTAGCAGCAGCCGAAGAGTGAGCGCTGCGGGCGAGCCATTTATGGCCCGCCTTGGTCATCTCATCCCTACGGCCTCGCCCCCAGGCCCAGCGCAGCAGCAGCAGCAGCAGGCAGAGGCGGCTGACGGCTCGGCCTCCGTCTTCTCCTCTCTCCCTCTCTCTGCCGACTGCACTGCACGCGCCGAGCTGAGCTGCCAAGGCCGGACCGGAGCACTATTAATGGCGGCGTAGCGTAGCTCACCTGCCCCCGCCCTCCTCCGCGAGCAGGCCGCAGAGCGACCGAGCCTGCAAGCGTAAATGCCCCTCAGCTCGCGCACCACCACCATCACCACCTCCTCGCCCGATCCAATGCCCCATTATTACCGCGACGACCACCCCACTGCTAGCCACTACAGCCACTAGCAAGCCGACGACTATAGCGGCCTCCACCGGCCGCTCGGGCGGCGGGTCAGCCGGCCAGGATAAATACGCAGCAGCAGCTCGCGTACATCGTCGCTCTCTACACCTTCCTTGCATAGTTCCAGAGCTGTAAGCTACACCTTTGCCTTGCCCACCACACACCCATCCTCAATCCTCTAGCTCGTCGTCCGCGCAATGGCGACGACGACGCGGCGGGGTAGATGGGCGGCGATCGTCGTCGCCGGCGTGCTGCTGCTGCTGTCTGGAGGTGCAGTATGTGCTGGCGCCGCTGTTGCTGCTGCTGGCGTGGAGGAGTGCGAGGGCGACAGCAGCAGGGCGCGCGGAGGCGACCGCGTGGAGGCGCTGCCGGGGCAGCCGGCGGTGGCGTTCGCGCAGTACTCGGGGTACGTGACGGTGAACCGGGACCGCGGCCGCGCGCTCTTCTACTGGCTCACTGAGGCCGTCGGCGACGCGGCCACCAAGCCACTCGTGCTCTGGCTCAACGGAGGTCAGTGACCATGAACCTTCCCATTTCGCCATGCTCCTTCTTTGAGCAGGCCGGGTATGCATGGTTTCCTCTAGCTGCAGTGATCTTAATTAATTAGCTTCTTTTTTCATGCAATCATGGTAGCTCGTTTCTTGTTGGTTTTCCCTGGTTAATCATGATGGTGTGTAGTATATGATATGACATGATCTTATCATCATCATATATTGCTGTGTGCTCGATCAGTCGGGTTGACTGTTGACCAGGAGTCGTTAACTGTCTGGCACGAATCCGAGTCTTTTCATGGGCGGGAAGGGAGGGAGCTCTCTTACCATTGCTGGGTTTTTGGACTAGTTTAAAAGGGTATCACAGTGACAGCCTCACGGCAAGGCAAAGCTTTCCAAAAGCTTTTGACACAGACTCCAAAGTTCAAACTCCCTGCCATCTCATCACTCGCCTTGCCGCTTGCCAACGGAAAGTGCCATTCTGTTCTTTCTTCTTCTTGCATGCTACTCCAAGTACAACCTCCTCCTGATCTGGTGTGATTTGTGAACACGATCGAACCTCGTCGTCTAATAATTGGTTGTAATTACTCTCGAACCTCGTCGTCTAATAATTGGTTGTGATTACTCAAGCATTGAGCATAGCAAGTGGTCTCTGCGTGCATGAGGACATTGAGGAGGTACTGTACGTACTACAGGGTGCAGTAGTAGTAAATGGCGGGAGTAAATTTGTGAAGAGACGTGACCACAGCCTGCCTGAATGAAGACTGAAGCCCTCACAAAACATTAAGGTAGCTGTGCTTTGCAGGCGCGGCTGCCTACGTGCAGACAGTGTTTTGCCCTTTTTGTTTGGCCTCTTAGAATGAAACAGAACAACATGGGTGTACTTAATACACTAGTGTGTTAGAGGTGTGGAGGGAGAAGGGGACAAAACCATGGATTAGGACAAGGAAACTACTCTACTCCTACACAGTACTACTAATAATAATAATTAACTGACAAACCTAAGTACACACTGTCTGAATTAGTAGGTCCTATGCCAAAAGCACTGTCGAGCTTTATCATAGTATTAATCACCAGACAGCAGCAGCAGCATCACTCGCAATGGTGTCGCTTCTGCAGTGTATGCTTGCTGCTGTACCTGGTTGTCCAGATGCATGCATGTGACACTACTCTAGTCCAATATCCAAATCGAATCCTCTTATTAACCATTCATGCTATTGCTATGGCATCATTGGCATGTAGTACTGAGCTATAATTCGGTCCCAATCACGTGTCTTGCCACTAATAAGCTCCAACCGAAGGTCCATGAAATTCAGTTATGTCTGTTAATGATCTGCAAATGTACTGCACTGCCTTAGACTTGCTGTCCAGATATTTGCAGTTGACTCTCCGGCTGCTAGCTAGTGCTAGGTACGAACAAGGCACGCGTGCATTGCTGCATGCACGCCCAGGCTTGATCTCGCTGACGAACTGTTATCCCAGCTTTTGGACTCTTGGCATTAAACTCTCTTCTCCCAACTTGCCCAATCTCTTCGTTCGTTTCGATCGATCTCGTGTCCTTGATGTGGTACCGACTACCGACATATATTTACTGTACATTTGCATGCTCAGACCGTCTTTCTTTCATCATCATCTTCAGGGGATAAGCAAATGGTGATTCATTCACTGTTCAGACTATTTTTTTTTTTTTACTGATTGCTAAGCCCCGACCAGGGGTGTCTTGGATCTCAGTCGATCTGACCGACCATTTGTCAGTAAAAACTCTCGCGCACACACAAACCACTGCTGCACAGCTGGTAGCACTATTTGCTGCTGCACGTACCTGCGTGACTCTGTGCAGGCAGGCAGCAGCGCTATATATGTTGCCCGCATCACCCAGCCCCAGCAGCAGCCATGATATCAACAGTAGCATCGGGGGGGAAATTCTCCGGATTCCACGTCGCGATGATGCAGCACTCATCCCTTCCCAGTCCCAGATTCAGAGACGACTCTCTGAATGTGAATGACTGAACCTGAAGGCCGCAAACCAGCCGGCAGCGTCCTTTGAGATCGACGACGCAATCTTAGCCACAGGTCCAGGTCCAGCCGTGGTGGCCGTGGCCGTGACCCGGTGACTCAGCTCAGCCCCAGGCAGGTCCCCAGTCGGCCATCAGCGCTCAAGTCATGTGACCGCGCGATCCTGCCGCCGGCGTGCAGCAACCAGCAAGGGGCCCGAGACTGCGCAGACGAAATGATGAAGCTGCGGCTGCGTGACCGCCTGCGTCTGCGTCTTCATCTGCGTGCGTGGTGCCCAACGCAGCCGCAGATCGATGGGAGATCATGGCCGGCCATGGGAAGAGATGGCTGGCTCGCCCAAAAGGCAAAAAGCTGCGTGCAGGGCGGGGGCGGCACCACCACCATTTGGCTGTTTGTTTTCATCGTATTCTAGTATCTCCCGCTGGCCGCTGCTGGTGATGCATGGAGTCGCCGTCGCCGTCGCCCAGCCCCCAGCCGATTATTCTTATTCCCTTTGCTTCGCCTCCTGTCATCGTCGCCGGGTAAAAAAAGGCCACGGGCTAAACACCAACAAGTGCCATTGCCCCACATTCCCACAAGACAACCACAGGGGGCATGCCTCTGTGGGCTGTGGCCGTGGAGTATGGCATCGGCACTGGCAACTTGACATGGCAACGCACAGGCACGCCAGCAGCTTGTTCTCTGTGTCACTCACTGTGTGTGCGTGTGTACCCTTCGTGGTGCGCGGCTGTACCGCACACATGCAGGGATCGCAGGGACGGACGGACTGTGGCCTTTTACCTGGCATTAGGTCTCCTAGCACATAGGATTAGGTCTCCTAGCAAAACGTGAGAGCACATAGTATACCGTGACACAGTACTTACACCGCAATGGTATGGCGCGAGGTGGGAGAGTAAAGCCAGGCTGCCAGGGCCATGCCCGTGCGACACGCACTGGCAGGCGCACAGCCACGGGCGCTGCAGTGCAGGCACACCATGCATGGATCTCATCTCCCTGGGTTCCACGGCTGCATGCCTTGCCACCATGGAACGGACGGCTATGGCCTATGGTGGTCTGGTCTCTTTGACTTGGTGCCTGCAGTGCCTTGGGAAATGCATGCCAATGCCATGCCGTGCGATGCGCCTGGGCTGCGGTGACTGCAGAGCGCTGAACGGCCGGTGCACGCCTCTGATCGAACTTGGACCGCCCAACTTCTCTCGCTTTTTTTTTTCCCCCTTAGTGCCACTACTGTCTTACCTTGGGGGATTTGGAAACTTGTACAGCGACAATACTATAGTAGGTCATTATGTATGTAATATATATGCTTCTGAGTCCAGCCTACAGTAGATGCCTGCTAGTACTACTGCAATCGTTAAAGCTAGTATCTGTCTAGTATCTGCTCAACATCATTAGGGAGCGCAACTTTGGGTCTCAGCCGCCAGTTATGCATGCCATACTGCAGCGAGACATGCTCAACAGATGAGATGACCAAATCATTCTCGATTTGACGTGCCAACAGACTCTTGAATTCTTGTCTGCGAGAATGAGGACGATAACGAAACGGAACATCGTATCATAGATGCTGTTTTGCCTGTCATTGATCAGGTTTCTCTTTACTGCATCTGCATTGTGTTTGTCGTGGCTAGCTGAAGAACAACGACACACAGTTACACAGTCCCGAACAGCAGTTATAATACAATTCTGATGGTTTGGCAGGTCCTGGATGCTCATCGGTGGCCTATGGAGCATCAGAAGAGATCGGCCCGTTCCGGATCAAACCAAATGGGACAGGGCTGTTTCTGAACAAGTACTCATGGAACATAGGTAATGTCACTATTTTTTTTTAAAAAAAGGTTGCTGTATTTCAGATACCCAATTTCTACAAATTTTCAACCAACACTCTTAGACAATCAACTAGTTCAGTTAAAATGGCAACTCACAACACACGATTCATATTTTTTTCCCCTAGAGACCTTGTCAAAAATAAGGCACCTATAATATAGGATAAGTGAAAAAGAAACGCTTTCTTAACATCAAGTAATGTATCCACGGTCACTGATGGGAAGAACTGTATCCATTGTTGTAGAGGCCAACCTTCTTTTCCTCGAATCGCCTGCTGGAGTCGGCTTCTCCTACACGAACACCACCTCAGATCTCAAGACATCCGGCGATGAGAGGACAGGTAATAATCTGTTGCATGCTGTCCCATTTGGTAGCTGCCAAATTCTGATGACTGAATCTTGAAATACAACATCACTAGCAGTTTTGTGATGTAAGCCATAGTTGATATCATTGTGAAATGTGAATTGGCTGCAGCTCAAGATGCACTGCAGTTCTTGATCACCTGGATGTCCCGGTTCCCACAGTACCGGCACCGAGATTTCTACATAGCTGGAGAAAGTTACGCCGGTAAGTCTTTCACTGTCATTTCTGATCCACAGGGAACATATTATATTCACAATTCATCCAGTGTTCTGATATTTTTCACACTAGAAGAAAGACTAACAATCTAAAAGTTTTACTGCTGCAATCTGTTCTTATTCTGCCCTTGATTCCAGGCCACTACGTCCCCCAGTTGGCAAGGAAGATTGTTGAGTACAACGAAGCCTCGCCTAATCCCTTCATCAGCCTGAAGGGAATCCTTGTGAGTATCTTCAAACACGAGCAGTCTCCAGTGTAATTTAAGCTTTAAGAAAACTGCTACAGTACATTTCACTGGCTCCAAATGTGAGTGAATTTACCTTGCACCATTTCCTGTACTCACTCGATCAGGTGGGCAACGCCGTCACTGACAACTACTACGACAACATCGGCACAGTCACCTACTGGTGGACGCACGCCATGATCTCTGACCGCACCTACAAGGCCATCATCAAGTCGTGCAACTTCAGCAGCAGCAACATCTCGCGCTTCTGCAACCGCGCCATGAACTACGCCATGAACCAGGAGTTTGGGGACATTGACCAGTACAGCATCTACACGCCGTCCTGCGCGGCGGCCAGGTCCAACGCCACCGTCCTGAGGTTCAAGAACACCCTCATCCGCCGCCGGTCCTTCGGCTACGACCCCTGCACGGAGACCTACGCCGAGAAGTACTACAACAGGCTGGATGTGCAGAAGGCAATGCACGCAAACACAACGGGGATCCCCTACAGATGGACTGCCTGCAGGTTCCATTGCTTCTTTTCCGTTCTCGTCATGATTGGTTCATCCATTTAAGAGTGGCACTGATTTTTTTTTTTTGGGTTATTTCCAAACACTGACAGCGATGTGCTGATCAAGACATGGCAAGATTCGGAGTTCTCCATGCTGCCGACGTACAAGAAGCTGATGAAAGCAGGACTGAGGATATGGGTGTTCAGGTAAACTGAAGAACCTGAATCTGAAATAGGCAAATTAGACCTAGATTGATACAATGCACACGAGAAGTTTTCAGTGAACATAACAGTATATGTGACTTGGCAAAACTGCAGCGGTGATACCGATTCAGTTGTCCCGGTAACCGCCACAAGGTTTGCAATCAGTCATCTTGGTCTGAAGATCAAGACCCGCTGGTATCCATGGTACTCAGCTGGACAGGTACTGAATTTTCCATTGCTGTTTAAGCAATCTTCCTGTCGTTTCTGTAGTGTCTTTGAGTTTGAGGTGCATCTTGCGCATTTGCAGGTAGGAGGGTGGTCTGAGGTGTATGAAGGGCTCACATTTGCGACAGTGAGAGGTGCAGGGCATGAGGTGCCATTGTTTCAGCCCAGGAGGGCATTCAGGATGTTCCGGTCGTTCTTGGCCGGGGAGCCATTGCCCAAGTCCTGAATGTTTACCTGATGATGTCTAGCTACAGTCTGAAGAAAATGTAAAAGATGGATGATAAGGTGATGTGGGGAGTGTTCGCAAGTAGAAAATAATAAGTTCATAGGCGTGCAGTTCATAGCTGAGTGATTGATTGGTGTTGGAAAAAGGATGTAGAGAATAAGGATGGTTACCTTATGCCATGGAAAGCCATGAGCATTTCAATGATTAGCGAATAAATTTCAGTTATCTCACTCTCAAATGCTTATGTTATGTTATGCCATGGAAACCCATGAGCATTGCAATGATTACTGAATAAACTTCAATAATCTCACTCTCAAATCAAATGTGTTTCAATGATCTTTGCTGCCCATTTTAACCCTTTTCAGAAGCAGTGTTTCGGGTACAATTATTATCTGCAAAATGAGGGCAAAAGGACGTCATCTCATCTGGAGTGTGCAGCAACAATTGAATTAACTTCTTCGATTAGATTTGAGCAGTATTAACCAGTTCTTGAGAATTAGATACACTTATCCACTCAGATGTAAACAGTCCCCCAGTCATTGGAGAATGGAGGTAATTAGGGAGGATTATGGGAATTTAAAAGAAGGCAGATTTTTTTAGCAGTTCTCATTCCCAGAAGTATCACCAATTCACCAAACCCAAGTGGTCTGAAGTTGGCAGATCACAACCAGAAACTGAAAAACCTAAGACGACGTAAAACAGCGTAGCATTAGTTTCATGCTTTGTGAATTTTTATGATCAGAACATAAATCAAAGAATCTGTACTCCTCCAAACAATGAAATAACAAACCAAACCAGAGAGTGTTTTTTTCCTTTTTTTGAAAAAAAAAAACCGTGGGGTAAAATCCCCCCGGCACAAACCAGAGTGGAGAACTGGTCTGAAAAAATTGCTCCTTTGCTCAATCTAAAATAGCATGCATACCACATACCCACTGCCTTACTTCAGACCACAAGGTGGCCTACTTTTATAGCCTTTCAAAAGACAACATAAAGCCAAATCCAAACCACAAGGTGCCAATACTTAACTTGTAGAAATCTCAGTGCCAATACTGCAGTCGGCAGTCCAGCTGATCAAGAACTGCAGCGCAACTTGAGCTGCAGCCAATTCACAGTTCACAATGGCATCATCTGAGGCTTACTGCTAGTAATGTTGTAGTTTGAAGATTCAGTCATCAAAATTTGACAACTACTAAATGGCCCAGGATCACCAGTCCTCTCTCATTGCCCAATGTCTTGAGATCCGAGGTGGTGTTTGTGTAGACTGTAGGAGAAGCGGACTCCAGCAGGCGATTCAAGGAAGGGAAGGTTTGCCTCTGCAACAATGGGTATTCCAGTTCTTCTGATCAGTGACCAACGGTCCATCACTTGATGTTCAGGAAGTGTCTTTTCAGAAGCTGATCTCTCTAATGATGTTGAGCAGATAGATAGCTTTAACGATTGCACAAGTACTGCAAGCATCGTCAGCTGGCTTCAGAAGCATAGAGATAATATAGTACTCCCTAGCACTAAGGTAGTTCCAACTATGAATGACCAAGTAATGCCATGCACCCCTGTTCATCAACATCTTGGCATGAATAAGATCCATGGTTTCTCCTACCTTCGTCACGATGGAATCAGAATTAGTGGCGAAGAAGGAAGCGCTCAAGGCCGACCTTGGATCCAGTGGCCTTGATGTCGGCCTGCACCTGCTCCCGGAACTCAGCGTAGGTGAAGGGCCTGTACCTGCCACCAGCGCAGCTGATGACGGCATCGTCTCGCGGGAACGCGAAGTAGCAGAGCGAGAGCCTCTCCGCCGCCTGGCTCGCCGCCACCCGGTGGCGCACGCTGCAGTACGCGTCGCCGCTGATGGCCCGCGCCATGTCGCCCAGGTTGACCAGCAGCGTGCCCGTCTCGCCGGCCCCCGGCGCGACGTCGCGCCACGCGCCGTCGTGGAGCACCTGCAGGCCGCCGACGGCATCCTGGTTGATGATGGAGAGCACGGAGCTGTCCGTGTGGGACTCCATCCCGAGGTGCCCGTGCTCGGGGCACCGCGGGTAGCGATACACCCGCAGGAACCCGTCGTGCTCGGCGAGGTAGCCCGCCGCTTGGTCCGCGCCGAGGCCCAGCGGCGCGGCGAGCGCGTCGAAGAGCGCCCGCGCCACCCGCGCCATGTGCGCGCCGTACTCCGCCGCGAGGTCGAGTAGGTCGCCGAGCGGCGGCGTGAGCGCGGGCTGCTGCTGGTCCCCCAGGGCGACGTGGAAGCCCTCGACCCAGTTGACGTCGCGGACGCGGAGCGACAAGAGCGCCGGCGTGCCCCAGAAGTAGCCCGGCTGCGCGCGCTTGTCGCTGAACGGCGCCTCGGCCAGCGCGGCCCGCGCCGTCGCGAAGAGGCGCGCGGAGAGCGCCGCGGGGACGCCGTGGTTGGCGAGGCGGAACACGCCGAACTCCCGGCATGCCGCCGCTAGCGCTTGCCCTGGCGCCTCCAGGTCCACCGTTGGGAGCTCCAGCTCGCCCCCGTACGGAACCTCCTGCTCCTGCTCGTGGTCGTGGATGTGGCCTCCGTCCTCCTCCTCCAGGAGAGGGAACGGCGGGCACGACGGGTCCGCCGCCGTCGCCGCCGCCTGTGACTCCGATCCCAGCGCCATCTCCTTGATCTATCGACGGCGCCTCG
>DXKC01000751.1:0-13626 GCA_031170775.1 Cymbopogon citratus
TTTTTTTTTGAAAGAAAAGGCAGGAGCTCTGCCACTCAATTAAGTTAGAGAAAGAGTTTTAAGTACACATGACACCCAAGGTGCCTAACACCTTGGTCCTAGGACCAAGAAGAGGAAAAGACGCCTCGCTGTTAGTTAGTGTCCACTCCAAAACTCATTGCTCTATGTATTTGCACTATATCCTCTTTGGTTGAGTAGGCGACCTGCTGCGCCGATTGGAACACATTTTCGAAGATCCTTCTATTCCTCTCCTTCCACAGATTCCACATGATGTAGATAACAATTCCGTTGAAACGTCTATGTTCTTGCTTTGGAACCTTGCTGGCCTCGGTTTCCCACCATTCGGCCAAGGAGGTGGGGTCTTGCTGTGGGAGTTGCACAGATAAATTTTCCCAAGTTAGCACCTGATTCCACACAGCCTTTGCGAAGGGGCACAACAAAGATAAGTGTATCCCTGTCTCCAAAGGGCCGTTACACAAGACACAATGGTCCTGGTGGGGCCAATCTCTCTTTTGTAGATTATCCGCTGTTAAGATTTTGTTGTGTAGGAGGATCCAAGTGTGAATTTTGCACTTATTCTCTGCTCGAGCTCTCCAGATGAGTTCATGTTGGAATTTTCGGTGTGATCCACGGAATTGAACCATGTAAGCTGACCGGGTGGAGTAGATTCCATCAGCCGTCCATTTCCATGCAATCGTGTCCTGCACATTGGGCTGTAACTGCACCCCCTGCAATCTGATCCATAGGCCAATAAACTCCTGGATATGTACTGTCGATGTGATGCACGTACGTAGTGATCTGATCCAATTACCGTTGTTCAATTCTTGGCGGACTGTCCTATTCTTCATGCGCACCAGTTTGAATAGGTTCGGCGCCAAATATCTGGGCGCCTCACCCTCTAGCCAGCTGTGGTGCCAGAAGCGCGCCCTGTTGCCATCGCCAATGGTGACTTTAGTGGAGGCGTTGAAAAGCAGACGATCCATGTCGTTGCACGGCACATCCGTTCCCACCCAAGGTTTTGGATCATCTCCCCACTCCTGCCAAAGCCACCGGAGGCGCAGAGCTCTGCCAAACCTATCCAGGTCCGGCACTCCCATGCCGCCCAACTCCTTGGGCCTGCAGACCGTCGGCCAGTTCACCAGACAGTGTCCCCCATTGGCGTTCTCCTCTCCTTTCCAGAGGAATGATCTTCTAATTTTGTCAATCTTCTTCCTGGCCCATACCGCTAGCGGGAACACCGTGAGATGGTAAGTACGCATTGAGGAGAGCACTATGGTGACTAAAGTGAGCATGCCTGCTCTATTCATCATCTTTCCTTTCCAACCCGGCAATCTCTGACCAATGCGCTCAATGAGTGGTTGCACGTGGACCTAGACTTCCAAAATCTTAAAAAGTATAGGTCTTGCTGTAAACCCACTCGTGGTGCTCTAGAATTATTGTAACGTCTTAGCAAAATAGTTAAATCAAGATCAAATAAAAGAACCACATAGGCTCAATTGGGAAAAAAAATACATATTATATTTTCCTCTGATCCACACACTACTCTTAAGTTACTATGAGCGATTGTGTGAAAGTGGAAAGCCAGTGTTTAGATGTCAAAATGTTATGATCAAATGAAAACTCATGTAAGCCTTGCCGTAAAGTACCCATAAGGGGCTAGCTCTAGGTTTGTTCTAATGTCTTACTGAAATAGTGAAATCACAATCAGACAATAATATGGAGACTTGCATTTTCCTCCATTTTGCACACTACTCTGGTGGTACTACGAGAGTTATTGTGATAAAAGTGTCCATCTTCATCTCATAATTGTTCTGATTATGATAAAATGTTATTGATGGTGTCAAAATATTTAAATCACAATCCGATGAAAAACCGTGCAACTTCTATTAAAGAACAATCAAATCTACATCTCATAATCCTAATTCCTACTACAATATTATCTTTACATGCAAGGTGTCTATCTCAGCAATCCACTGACACTTGCAATTAAAGTTCACTAACATAAGCAATTATGATATCCTTATCGGCCAAACACATCATCCACCAACATATATTTAGTTTTCCACATCACCATGCCACACTATCTACTCACATTAGTTTATAATATAATTAATTGCTTCCTAAAAATTATATGAATAATTTAATCTCATTTCAAATTGGCAGTTCTCGTAGCAACGCGGGCATAGGTATGTTTCTAATTAAAAATAAACATTACATTTTCCATCAATCCGCATGCCACTCTCGAGCTACTATGAACGACCACGATAAAGGCCTTGTTCTCTTCACGGACAAATGTTAGAAAGTGAAAATTCTAATTTCTGTAGTACTTTCATTTGTATTTGACAAATATTGTCCAATCATAGACTAACTAGGCTCAAAAGATTTGTCTCGTGATTTAGAACCAAACTGTGTAAGTAATTATTTTTTTTATCTACATTTAATGCCCTATGTATGCGGCCAAAGATTGATGTGATGGTAATACGATGGAGAGAAGTTAGAATTTTTAGCCAAAGAGAACAAGGCCAAAAGTGGAAATCTAAAGTGTAAAGTCTAACGATCTGATAAATTAACCGTGTGCAACACACACCCGTGGGGCAGCCATAAGCCATAACGCCTTAACAGAATAGTTAAATCCCACTCCGCCGTTAATTAATAATCACACTGCTTAAATCCCTCTCCTTCCTCTCCCCCTCCACTACCACCACCTCCACCTCGTCTCCCACCACCGCCGCGCGCGAGCCCTAGCCCGATCTCGCCGGTGGCAGGTACCAGATCCCGCCGCCCGTTGCGCCTCGGGACGTGCCCCGCCGGATTCACCGCTCCTCGCGCTGCTGCACGCCCGGGCCAGGGTAAGTTTGCCGCGGCGGTTGAGCTGGACCAGGCCCTCCTGCTATCCTCCTCGCATTGGGCTGGGGGTGCTCCCGGGACGGTAACGTCCTGCAGAGGCTTCGTGCTTGCTCCTATGTGTCCTGGTCGTGGAGTTTCGGTTTTTGCGTGAATTATCGAGGCGATTTCGGCTTATAAGTGTTTGATTTGGTTCGTTTGGGTAGTCGTGCCTGGGTTTGGATTCAGAACGCGGAGCGTATTTCTGGTGGCAGCGTGGGATGTTGCTAGGAGTTGACTTTTGGGTGTCAGCTGTATGGACTCGTCCACCGTCTATGGTGGGTATGATTTGATTTGTGCAAGGGGGATCGCCAACTGTTTTTGTTGTTCTGATCGATGGAACAGTTAAACGATTTGGAAATATTGGTTTTGGCCGTCTGAATCGTGTTAAACCGCACTGTATGTAGTCATAAGGCCAAGCAAGTTGGAACATCATAGTGACCGAAGTAAGACAAGTAGCAGATCTCGTAGGTTGCAGTAGAGGGGTGATGTGCTATAGGCATGTAGTATTGCATCTTGCACAATTTGCTTGCTGTTTTTTGATAGTGGCGTGACTTGGAGCTTTCTCAGTTCGTGGATTAACGCTGTGGGTACCTTGCATTGCAGAAAAAGAGGCTACTCGGGGGGCAAAACGTGCTTCACCTTGGTTACAGCCTTACAGGTTACTGCGTGGCATGTAGTATTGTATTATTGATGGAGGCTGTCACCTCAAGAGATATGTTGTGATTCGTCGATGGCGAGGAGATGAAACAGGTGTGGGGGCGGAGCAGCAAGGATATGACAGCCATGCCCCCTACGCGCCACCGAGGTGCTGCTAAGAAGCCCATGTGGATTATGGTGCTTTTGTCATTGGTTTGTGTTGCCCTTATGGGGGCCTATGTCTACCCACCACGGCGCTACTCCGCATGCTACTTCTTTGCTTCGAGTGTCTGTACTCCGTTCAAGGATTGGCTACCTGCTGTTGCTCGGGAGAAAACCGATGAAGAGATCATTTCATCAGTGGTTATTAGGGATCTTCTTTCGATGCCTTTGGCTGTGTCAAAGAACCCAAAGATTGCCTTTATGTTCTTGACACCAGGTTCATTGCCTTTCGAGAAGCTGTGGGAGAAATTTCTACAGGTGTGATTCTTAATATCTAATTTTGGAGTTAATAAATATGAAGTTTGTATTATGTCTGCTGTACCATGACCATTTTGTAATAGTTTATTTAGTTTGCTCGAAATTCTTTGCACAGGGCCATGATGGGCGATATTCCATCTATATCCATGCATCTCGTGAAAAACCTGTACATTCTAGCTCTTTGTTTGTTGGGCGTGAAATTCACAGTGAAAAGGTACTCCCTCACCCCCCCTTCCTTTACAAATGCTTTAGTTTTCTTTATCTGTAAACATGTAACGCCTTGACCATTCTTGTGATTGTTGAGGAAGAAGAAAATGGTGCATTTCCTGTTCTTTTGGTGTGCGTATCTTGTAAGCTGGTAACCCCAGCAGTAGCTTTTGTGTGAGTTTAAACAATGTTTGTACTCTTATATGTTTTCTACAAAGCAGGGTTTACCTCTGCTAAAAAAGAGAGAATGTTTCTTCGTATTGTCCTTTTAGTGGACATTTAGAACACTAACAGACCATTTTGAGTCCAGAAACTTTAATAGAGTCCATCTGTTTAAGGCTGTCATCGTGTATGGCATGGATAAGACTAAGCAGAGGAAGAGATTGAGTTCCATGTGATTCAACAATGCCTATTTAAAGAGCATATATGCTAAGTTTCTAACTATATAAAAGAAATCAACCGGACAGTTTGCTGATCTTTAATCAGGATTCAGGACAGCTATCAAGGGTACAATTTGGATTCTTCAGAGGTCCTAGGAAAAAGAGAGTACTTTATTTTTAATGTCTGTACTATTAAGAAAAACAAAAAGAGAGTACTTTATTTTTAATGTCTGTACTATTAAGAGTTTTTCTTACATGCTTTATGAAGCTACAATGGATTTGAATGAAACAATGGAGTTAGGACCATTAGTTGTTAAGACTTAAAGCACTGGGAATTAACAACGGTGAGACAGGGGGAGGTTGGATGGTATTACACTGTGAGTAGAGAAAAAGAAAGGGCAATACGTGAGGGGAAACTGAAATGATCTAAAAGCAGCTGGGTTAGTTTTCAAGAGCTATAAGTGAGATTACTTTTGCATTGAATGGACTTAAATATTGGGAAGCTTTTAATCTAGCTTCAATTTTTGTTTTAGGATTTATGGAATGCATTGAATCCTGTCTTCTAAAGTTTTACTTATACAAATGATCCTTGCCATTTCTTTTACTTGTTGCTTCCTTTTCTCTGACATTATTCTATTATTTTTTTGCTACATGTTTGCTTCTGTGGAATGTAACACTTCAATGTCACTGAACTGCAGGTAGTATGGGGGAGGATTTCAATGGTTGATGCAGAGAAGAGGCTGTTAGCAAATGCATTGGAAGATGTTGATAATCAATTTTTCGTCTTGCTTTCTGACAGGTTCTTAATGATTGTGCAGACAGAAGTGCTCTTTTCTCAATTATTTTGCTAGTAACTTAATAAACTTTTTTCTTATATGACAGCTGTGTTCCACTACATACATTTGATTACATATATAATTATCTGATGGGAACCAATGTTAGCTTCATTGATTGGTAAGATCGCTACAACTTATATCTCAATTCTTATGTCAACAGGAATACATGTATATTTGAAAACTAGTGAAACTTCTGCTTATTTCCCTTATTGCTGACAAGACTTCTATTTCAAATTGACTTGAAGTCCTATTTTTGTGGTATATTTTACGAATATTTTAGTTAGGAATTACTTCTATGTTCTATTGTGCACATTGTTTTTCAGCGACAATGGTATTCTTGGCATATATATGTTCTTAAAAAGGAATGCATGCATGATGTAATAATGATAGTCTAGATAAGATATGCCATTTGTTCTAAAGAGTAACTCAATGAGTTATCCCAGTTTTATCTAACTTCATTAACTGAACTGAAAATAAGTTCACATGTTTATTCTGATCCTGTCCATGTTATCAGCTTCCTCGATCCTGGCCCACATGGAACTGGAAGGTATTCGATGGAAATGCTTCCTGAAATAGAACAGAGGGACTTCAGGAAGGGTGCCCAGGTACATTTTGAATAAAATGATTGGTACTTGAAAGTATTCATAATTCTGCCGTCTTATAATGCTGTCTTATAATCAGGACATGGGTATTGATGTGCGATCAAATTTTTTTTCATGCTTTTGTTGAATAATTTTTTGTGCTTGCTGTAGTGGTTTGCTATAACACGAAGGCATGCTTTATTGATTCTGGCAGACAACCTTTACTACAATAAGTTCAAGCTGTACTGCAAGGTATGTCTGCAAGTTGTGCATTCAATATTTGCTTATAGTGCTTGGTGATCACTATGTTTTGTATGCTATCTGCAAAGTGAAGTCGACAACAGAGCTAGGAGATCTTTTAGATCTGCAGTTTAGACATATCATCGTGGAACTTGAGTATAGTAGTTTATAGGTGGCCTAAAATTAGAAAAATTGGGGAAAAACTTCTGGCCTGTGGTTCTAACTGCTGCTGGCAATAAGGCTAGTGAGTTAAAACTTAAAGGGGAATATTCTTTGAGCATACCCTCACAAAACCCAAAGAGAGTTCCCTTTTCATTTAGTGTGCAACTACAGCACAGGCACAGGCTTGATTAATAACTGATAGCTGAGTATGTTACATCTCATACCAATTGTCACATGACAGACTACCAGCATACCACAACCAGTGATCATGGGATTAACCGTATTAGAACAATTCATGATATCTTAAAACTTGGTTTTAGCTAAGCACTGTCTTTGCTTTTGTTATTTGCAGCCAGCAGAGGGACGCAACTGTATTGCTGATGAGCATTATTTGCCAACCCTCTTCAATGTTAGTAATTCTTTTCAACTGTTCTTTGCCTTTCCCCCCTCGATCCCTTGCTTTCCTTTTTTAGTATAGTTGTGCTTTACTCTTCAGATGGTTGATCCTGGTGGAATAGCTAACTGGTCAGTGACTCATGTTGATTGGTCGGAGGGAAAATGGCATCCAAGGTCATATAGAGCTGCAGATGTTACCTATCAACTCTTAAAGAACATAACGGTATGCCTTTATCACTGAAAAAATATGTTCTCACTTTCCCTCGACTCATTGTGTTTCATACTGATTTGTTTGCTCTCCTTTGTGCAGTCTGTCAATGAGAATTTCCACGTTACAAGTGATGATAAGGTAAGCATATCATTTCCTCCTTATCTCTCAAGCACAACATAGGAATTTGCTAGTACCTCTACACTAGAATTGGTGATGATTGCTGTGTTACTGTAGTTATACAAGAACACCAAAGAGTATTTGATGTTTTCATATGCCTTGCACTCATGGTGTCAACCATTGTTTTTGGGATAGTTAATTTAGGCCAATGTGGCCTGTTTTAAAGTGAATGCATGTGATTACTTTTTTCTTAATTCTCCTTTAAAAAATGATATTTAATTCCAGGGTATGCGGAAGAATGTCCGACTCAAATAATTCAGCAGATTTTGAACTTAAAAATACTGTATTGTAGCATCTATCTTAGCTGGCATGCTGAATGTCCCGCTCAAATAATTCAGCAGATTTGTAACTTGAAAATAGCGTGTTGTAGCATCTTTATGGAATGTTGATGTATTGCTTTTTCGTCATTGCAGAAAGTTGTGACACGGACCCCATGTATGTGGAATGGAACAAAAAGACCATGCTACCTTTTTGCTAGAAAGTTTTACCCAGAATCTCTGAACAACTTGCTGAAGCTATTCTCCAGTTACACGTCGGCTTGAGTCCTACATGATTTTTTTTTTCATTTGGCCTAGGAGATTCCCCTAGGATTTTTTCCCTGCTTCATGTAAATTGTGAAATTGATACATAGAGGCTTAACGCAGAGTTACAGATCCAGGGCCAATGATGTAATTCTGAGTCCATGGTAGGGCTGAGGTGCTGTTTGTTAAGTATTGACGCTGCCCTCCCTGTCATTCGTCGTGCTCTCTGTATGACTGTTTCTGTTAGCCCTTCACTTCTCTCTCTCCCTCTCTCATTCTTAGATTTCTAGCTCCCATTTCCTGAGTAACAGGGTTTTTGTCAGTTATTATTATAAGATTAATTCTTTTGTAGACACGAAGAGATTATGAAATCAGTTACACTTTATAGTTTAACCTGGTCTTGTTTTGACTTTCAGTGACAGTTTTACTCTTATTATGTGTATGCTAATCATGTTATATTTCAAGATTTGGATATTGCAAAAGTAGTTAATATAAAACACCTCCACTCAACATAGAACTTGTACTAAGGCCAGTTTTAATGGTGAGTTTTACCACACACTTTTTAATATATGAAATTTTTATATAAAATAGGTGTTTCTCTTAGTGAAAAGTTTCATACATAATTTCACAGTCTATTTTTACCCCTTCGTGGGTCCCACCTGATCCAATCTCCACTTCCATCCCCGCATCTTCTCTGATGAAACGCCTTAGTGGGAGTTTCATTCCATTTCACCGTATGGAAAACAGCGCCGGAGTGGTTTCACCATGGTGAAACGAATTCCTTCTCTCTCTCCTCTGAGTTTCATGCAAAAAGTGCACATATGCTGATGGGGCACCATAATAAATGTGCAGGACAAGTCCCATGAAACTCCCACTGAAACTGGCCTAATCATGTTACATTTCAAGATTTGGATATTGCAAAAGTAGTTAATATACAACACCTCCACTCAGCGAAGAAACTCTTGCCGTACAGGTTTGCTGCTCTACTCAATTGAATGATCAGAAAGTGGCAACCAGTTCAGAGAAAAACTGAGTTGCTCTGTTTTCCACCCATTGGGGCAAGGTCACTGAAAGGATCACCAAACGGATTTGAAGCTCCAGATGGAGGCACAGAGCACTGATACTGGTGGTGGTACATGTTTGGTGTTGGCATTGCTGACGTCTGTTGATGCTGCGGAAAATACTGGAGCTGATTTTGTGGCTGGAAATACTGCTGTTGTGGCTGAAAATATTGCTGCGCCTGGTAGTACTGCTGTTGCTGCTGAGTCATGAGTGCCAACTGCACATTAGCCGGTGGTGCGTAACTGCTGGACATGGTGAACGGATCGTTGGCATTGGCACCGAAAGGGTTGGCTGCTCCTAGGCTACCGTTGTAGGTCACACTGGTGATCTGTTGCCTCCTCGACTCGTCTTCGTAGAGGCTGTCAAGTAGCAGCTTGTCAAAGCCTCCAGCCTGTTGATCAGATGAAAGAAACTATCTGTAAGTGATTTTATCTCTGGGTTACTCTGAATTTGCCCCCAAGGTAGATATCTGAAACCAGCTTATAGAGCAAGGATTGTAAATACCAAGTTGGTCTCAGTTGCTTGGCTTGTATGTGTGCTTGGAGCAGTGACCAGTGCCAGCTCCCACCCAGATGAATTGACATCAAACATACTTTGAGATGCTGATGCCTTGTAGTCACCTACTAGCAAAACCAGAAGAACTCATGGTATTTCCTTCTCGTTTCATCGTTTAATAGCAGCAAAGACAGCAATGTAGATCAAAAGATTATTTGATAGTTTGTTATTCAATTGTGTCAATAGTAGTACTTGTAAATTGTGACATACGGTACCTGGTGCTATAATAGCAAGTGCCAATGCATTGCTTTCTTCGAGTTCCGCAATCGAAGGATTCACCTCTGCATCCAGGTTCTGCTACAGACCCAAGAACATAAAGCGACTCAAATAAACATACACTAGAGTTTTTCTAGCAGAAATGAATCAGGTAAAGGAATGAAGAATACTAGTAGATCTCCAGTTGTTTGCTGTGGGTGGGGTTCTGGATCAGGCACAGGTTGAGGTTCTGGTTCTTGTTCAGGTTCTTTCTCCTCTTCTGCTGGATTTTCGGGTTCCTCTGGAGCTTCTTGGTCATAGACTAGTAGTTTTGGCTCCTCGCTCTCCTGCTTTAGCAGAATCGAGAGGGTCAATATTGAAATTTCTCAGCAGCATCAAGAGTTACCATAACAGAGCAGATCTACTGCTTCTTTCTCAAAAGGAGATGCACTCACCTCACTCTTGATTGAGGGTCGGGGTGCTTCTCTGATGTACTCTTCCATTGTTGCAAGAAACGATGCGGGTGGCTGCAGAACAGTCGTGATGAGCGCTTTACTAGAACTTAACTTTTAAGCTTAAAGCCTCCTAACAGCCCTAAATCAAGATGGTAACTGTAGAGACAAAGTAACTAACCTGCCTGAGAGTAGGAAACTGGAATGTCCTGGCAAGCTCAAGTTGTTTGCAGAAGTCATAGAATTCAGAAAGGTTTTCTGCCTGTGAATGAATTTGACAAATCAAAACTATTTTCTTGTGAGAATTATTTGGTGCTAAGATCCTTCAGTGTCACAAAAACACGGATACAAAAATTGACACACCTGCATGCCAGCTCGTTTGTAAATCGCCAGAGCATTGATTGCATCATACTTTGGCATATCGAAGAACTGCACCAGACCAGCCAGAGTAAGAAAAGGACGATTATGATTCAGCGATAAAGAAACCATGATTCATGTTGTAGAATTGATACTTTACCATATCAACGAGGTTGATGATGCCGTCATTAATTGAACAGTAGATCTTGAAGCTCTCCTTCAGAACCTAAGGAATGCTAGGGCTGAATAAGAGACCTAGAACCAAAAATACCTTGCAAGAAGGGAATAATTTGTAAGAAATAAGATGTTTAAAGTTGCAGCTTACCAGGGCTAGTGCATACTGAATAAGGTAATTTGAGCAGGCAGCACCTTCAGGCTGGAATTGACAACAACGATGTTAGTGTAACTAGTGAACAACTGACATCCAAGTATCCAACAAGCTTAAACAACTTAAGAAAGCTTAGCAGTAGAGGTTTGGCGTGTCAGACCTGGACGCCTACAACCCTGAAAAGTAGCTGCTGCAGTGCAGGCAGCTGTTCCAAAAGGTCTGGGCTAGGTAGGCTCCTGGTTTTACTATGTGCCTGTATTTGTCAGGATTACAAAACATGTACACAATCATATGACAACGCCTCTATGTCGTCAAAATGCTGTGCAGCAAATTTCAGAAAAGACAAAAAGGAAACCTTGCTTGAAGTCTGGGGATATCTCATGAGACGTTCAGTTTCGATGTCGTATTTGAGAACCCTAAAGCACTCGAGGCGTTCCTCCAGGAAGAATGCATAGGTGCGAACCCATGCGGAGCAATCCCAAGCTGACAAATTTAGCATGGATGAATTGATTCATCATTCCTCATTCAACAGGGAAGGAACATTCAAGAAATTCCCAACAGTATGTACAAGAACTCACCTGATTGGCTCGAGTCATCCTTGAAATTGGCTATATACAAAATGTTGCCCCTGCTTGAGTAGGCCAGGAACTCTTCCTTGAATGTGGGATCACCCTCTCTCAGAAGCCTATGTACCACTATCAATGTCTTGAGCGCAACCTGCAAGGAAAACATCGAATACACATTATAATGAATTCCACACATAGCGACGGAACAAAGTTAATGAATCATCAGTAAGTGGCAACGAGGAACAGCACGCACTATCCAGTTCTTTGTCTTGGACAATCTCCTTGACAATGCATATATGCAGTACGAGACGTCTGCGCGAGGGCGATTTGCTGAGGTTGCCAAGAATATTTCTACATCGCAAGACGAAAATCAGAATACCACAGAAATTTGGGGGCACGGCGATAGGACAGGAACGGGATGAGTGCTCACTTCTGACGTGCCGTTCCTTGGGAGGGCATTCGACATGGTTGGTTGCCTTCACAATTGCAATATCCAATTCCTTTTCTCAGACAAAAACAGAGAGCATCAGATAGCAGAAATTTGGTGAGAATTCAGAATCCACAGAGAATCGGATCTCCATCGCCACAGAGAATTCAGAATCCATGGGGGTCGGTGGCTCACCTTGAATGCGCTGTTGACCTTGGCGAGGCCGACCGTGGTGGAGTCCTTGAGGGCGCCGTAGGCCTTGCGCCACGACCCCATCAGGCCGTGATCACCCAACCCACAATGCGCCCTCTTCGTCCTCCCTCACCTCGCCTCCTCCTCTTCCCTCCCTTCTTCCAATCGGTAATGCCACCTCGCCGCCACCCCCTGCTGCTTCCCCCCATACCCTGCTCGCCTCCCCACCGCTCACCCCTCTCGCTAATTTTAGCCTGCGTTCGGTGGCGGTGCTCCAGCAGAGAGGGAGAAAGAGAGTCAGATGCGTTGCCGCCATTTGTATCTTTTTTTTTTCTTTTCTTTTGGGAATCGGCCGCCATTTTGTATCTGTTTGGACCGGTATGCGCGGGAGGGAGGAGGACGACGAAGCCTCCGCCCTCTCTGCCTGGTGGGCCTCACGTGCGCCTCATGGCCCAAAGAAGCCCATGCCCAGCAACTGCACGAGTCAACACAGGCCCGGTTCGGCCCGGCCCAACAACCCCCGCTCTTCCATTTCCCGAACAAATTCCCCTTCCCCTTCCTCCGCAGCACCCACCCACCCACGCCGACGAGCAAACCCTAGCGAGCGAGAGCCGGAGGCGAGAGGAGATCAGCCAGCCATGGCGCTGCGTGCCCTGTACAACGAGATCCGGGGCATGAAGGTCCGCGAGGTGCCGGCGTACCTGAAGCCGCGCTTGACCTGGGACAACGTCAAGAAGAGCGCCGACCAGGCCGTCGACCGCTACATCGAGAAGTACATCGACACGAGCTCGCCGGATCCGATCTACCACATATGCTTCGGAGGGATGGTCTTCTCCTACCTCGTCAATCTTCCATGGGAGCGCGCCCACCTCGCGCACCTCGAGGAGATGGAGAGGACCGGCGGGAAGCACTAGATCCGCGGCCCGGCCTTCACGCCGGCAGCGCCGGAGGTGAGTCCGCGGCTCCCTGTCTCTCCTTTCCCGATAAGGATCCGGTCCGGTGGTGGCTAGTGCACCGCGGATCGCTCCGATCCGACCGGCTTGCTCTCGACTAATTGCATCTGGATGAACGAAGTCAATTCTTCAACACGCGGTAGGACATAGTGAAGAGCACTGCTGGCTATAGATCGGTGTGTTTGTTGTGATTAGTAATTGCGTTCTGCGACTAGTTTTAGCGATGATTATTTGCCTGTGTCTGTGCACGGCTACCTTTCCCTAGAAATTTAAGCTATCCTTCACACCTCTTCTGCTTGCAAGGGGTGCGGGGGGATTTAATTGATGATGAATGCAGGCAAATTTAAATGGGTCATTTTGTTTATATTATATATCTATATTGTGTGTAGCTGTTCAGCCATGGAAACTCAGCCGTGTAACTGCCATATCAAAGCTCATCAATGAATTTCTGCTTAACAGATCTGTCTCCTTAATTCACTTCAAATGTGTGCTACTCATCTTGTTTTGAGTGTAATTGGAATCGATGTCTGAGATATGTGAAATGGTTAGATAGAATTGTTGAATAAGTCTTACAAAGACATTGAACGTCTGGAGATATGTGAAATTGGTTTACATCCAGCAAGTTGATTCTAGAAATTTTGTTTTGCTTCCAACAAATGTACCATTGACCTGTGTCTCTGTGTCTCTGGAAGTGAGAAAATAAATCTGTTTATATAAACCAAATATCCAAATCATTTTTTAACTTGAGTTTTGTGTTATAGGGTATAAAAGCTTGGTGTGGTGCTTTGTACAGGGGACCTAAACGTTGCCCAGTGTATGTGAATGT
>DXKC01000755.1:0-15580 GCA_031170775.1 Cymbopogon citratus
GATTTGCTAGAAGAAATGGTGTCCTGAACAATCTGAATACTATGTGCGTTCCGCATCAGATCTTCCTCACCTGAATGTTGTGTGTTGATTGTGATCTCCAGATGGGCTGGTTACCACTTTGAACCAGTGCAACCTCTTCACCATCCTTAACCATACCATGTTTCTGTGAAATGCGACATTATATTAAGATATCCATAGACCCATGGTTAAACAAATAGTCTCAAAAAATTACATGATACAGATATCTAAGGCTCCATTATTGCTTTATTGTGAATTCATAGTCTCATTACTACCAAAATAGCAGCAGTGCTCTGGTCAGATTGCAGGATAAAGATGTGATAGGACCCCATCAGATATTCCAGGCCCAAAAGCTTTTTTAGAAATCAGTCATGGTAAACTGACAGCAGCTATAATCAAGTTGTATGCACAAGACACAGGACTGGTGCTCTCAGCGTGCTGGTCCTTTTGGTTGTCGGATATTTAAGGTTAAATTTTTATCGAGACCACGCCGTTGCGCTACTCAAGGTTAATTCATGCTTAGGATAAAGATGCGATATGACCCCATCAGATATTCAAGGCCCAAAAGCTGTTTTTAGAAATCGGTCATGGTAAACTGACAGCAGTTATAATCAAGTTGTTATCCACAGGACACAGGGCTGGTGCTCTCAGCATGCTGGTCCTTTTGGTTGTCTGATATTCAAGGTTAATTCATGCTTGGTTTTATGTTACTATCGTGGATTGGGAAAAAATGCTGCACCTGTTTCTCCAGGCATATTCATCGCCACTTTGTTAATAAATTATCGGTTTGGCTGGCCTCCCTACCCTTGAATGATCATGTTTTCAGATGTGACCATGTTGTCATCGTTAGTCCTAGTTATGACTGTTGCTAAACCAACTTTAAAGGTACAATGCTAAGTTCAATTGTGAGCCTGTTCTTGGCATTAATGTATTATATGGATAGCTGATGCTAACACAACAGTTGGATTAAAAAGTTGACATCACAGGTATAGCAAATTAAACCTGTCGTTATGATACATTCAGTAATAGTTAAAGTGGTGCCAAAGAAAAGCAAAGGATAGATTGTAGAAGTTGTTACCAGCAAATAAGACAAAGCGTTGCCAAATGTCTTCTCAGCATCATCAGAAAATTCCATTTGGATTGGACATACACCTTGGTACAAAGCCAGTCGTTGCCTAACTCTCTCCCTATAATATTACAACAATTATTTGCTAGACTAGATATGCAAGGAATTGTAAAAGAAAAATGAACAAAAGGATATGATATGTTTCAGATCAGTTGCCCTTGTCACTGCAACAAGTGTGTGCCACTTCTTTTCCTAGGACATGCTAATAGTGGATATTTTACTGATTACTACTGTGAGTACCTCTATAAACTATAAAGGGTTCAGTAGCCCACCTCCACCCTTAAGGCAGAACCAGGGATCTTCACCCTGAGGTCAAGATTTTTGGTTGACTATGTATTTTTTTTTTAAAAAAAAAAGTAAATAGTAAACTCTAAGTTCACTAACATCAAATTTTCCATTCCATGATGAAGTGAGGATTAACATAGGTAGGTTCCAGGATTCCATTCCAGCCCACTCACTGATTAATCACGAAAGCCTACATCTAGAGTTCACTTTCTAGAGCCTACAACTAAAAGAACCCAAAAGGTGCTGAAGTATCTTCAGTGCAGTATTTTGGTTTCTAGAATTTGTCTCTTATTTGAGAACCAGTATATGATTTTGGGTGCATGGTCTCATCACTAAAATTACATTAACCAATACATGCCTCACACTTTAAAACGCTATGGTTGTTCTAATGGTTACTACAAACATTTGGGTTGGACAAGCAGCCTAGTTGGCTCATATTTCACAAATTTAGGTTGCTAGGAAGCAGAAATGAATTGCTAAGTACCACATATATTATGTTTAAGCATTTAACACAGTCTCGCCAACAGGGCCACCTTCAGCACAATTAAATATAAGATACATTTAGGAGACAATTTATTGATATAAGTCATGATCATGGGATATATAGAAAGGATTGTATAAAAGTTGTCTTGTAGCAGCCATGGTACAAAAGGAACAGAAACTTACTCATCTGTAAAGGCAAAAATAGTGCCAGATGGACGGTAGTGACTTAGCAGTATAGCCATAAATCCTGTCCTGGTGAAAACAACTATTGATGTTCGAAGGGTATTTGACATCATTGTTGCATGGTATGCAAACATTTTGCTCATGTGGTTCTGCAGAAATAGATGTGGTTAGAAAACGGAAAAGGAAGATCAGCATGGTGGAAAAAGACTGAAGAAGTGAAGGTGGCAAACCTTGAAAGCCTGACCAAGGTCTGCAGGCGTTTCCCCACCAGGAATGGTTGCCTCAGTTCTCAGGGCAACAGTGTGCATGACCTTAACAGCTTTCAAGGGAAATCTGTCACAAAATCAAATCATAAGCTTAGCATCATATATTTGCCATGATCTTCAACATATATCAGGGGTTGCAAACATATGCATACAATCCAAAACAAGGCATCAGCTTTTTTAACTAAATCAAACTACAAAAAGTATTAACCTATATGTCTGCAACAATGTTGTTCTACCAGCTATTGTAAGTATGTTATTCTTTGAATAATTAAGAACCAGATGACAATCCATTCTTATTTAGTTCAATAAAACTTCGAAGGAAACTGAAAGAAATGCATGTAGTATAGATGTTAGAGTCCAGATTTGATGCGCTAAAAATATACTTAAACAGTAAATTCCCTTTCCACATAAGGAAACATAAGGGGGCATCACATTATTTTTCATGTATTAATTCATACTGTCACTTATGATATATCTGGAACTTTTGAAGAATGCAGTCACCAAATAACAATAATGATAGCGGTTGGCCATATAGTGAGGGCAGCTCCAACAATGACATCTCAGCTAGCTCATACAGATCCACCTCAGCATTTTGCTACATTCGAAGAGAAAAAAAAAACTACTTTTTAGTTCCTAGCTAAGCTCAGACAAAGTACGAGGCCGTTACTAGGGGCAGCATGAGGTGTGGATGGGGAAAAGAAAGGATGTGGGACCGGCGGTAAGGTGCTAAGAGTTGGATTATTGGAGAGCTTGCAATGATGTGGCAAGTTATGAGCTGGCTTGCTAGCTCAATTGTTGGAGCCACCCTTAGCAAACAACTAAAACATCAATTTCTTTTGAATAAAAAGCAAAACATGTGACATACTTCCCATGTGCAGTTTCTCCAGAAAGCATGACGGCATCAGCACCCTCTCGGACAGCTATAGCAATGTCTGAAACTTCGGCTCGGGTTGGAGTTGGATGAACAATCATACTTTCCAGCATATTTGTAGCGACAATAACAGCCTTCCCCATGCTCCTGCACATTCTAATAATTTCTTCCTGCATGAAGGAACATGATATTTGAGGAACATGTAAATGTTAGACACCTTCATCAGAAAAGAAAAAGATATTTTTACTGATGGCTCATAGTAAGCATTAGGCACAGCAGATTTCAAATGGACTGCAACATAAGCCATATTCCTATGTACAAACAATAAAGTAACTCAAAATAATCCAACAGTACGCATATATGTGTATGTTTTAGCTTTGCAGTGCAATGGCTTATAAGAAATAACGAATAGCGACATCATACCTGCAACAGCGGCACCTCCTCGATGGGCAGTTCAGCTCCAAGGTCACCCCTGGCAACCATAGCCTATAGTGTTCAATATTAAATTAGTCCATTCCCCAAAATGTCAAACAAGCGATAACTGCCAGTGGTGAAATCTATAGGTCTGCCCTTAAACTAAAGTCAGAATGAGGATAGCAGATACTGAAAGGGATATTTGTGATTTCCCATAAGACCATTCATGCAAAGATAAACCTTTTGATGGCATTCACTAGACCAAAGCATAATTAGGATAAACTATTTTTTTTTACCCCATCAGATGCCGTGATGATTGAATGTAGGTTTGGGATGGAGTCTGCACTTTCAATTTTTACAATTACATGTACGTCGGCACTGCAACCTGAGAATAGAATAGAATAGAATAGAATGAGCTCACTAAATTATCAAAAAGGTGCATGATATGATTTTTAAAAAAGTTGGATTGAAGATTACTTCTTAGATAATCCTTGAGTTCGTGTACAACTTGAGCATCTTTCACAAAAGAAACAGCATAGTAATCGACCTGATTATCCACACCAAACTTAATGTCGTCCCAATCCTTGTCTGTACATTTGAAACATGTATGAAACAAGGACATATTAGATTAGATCGAGTTGACATTGAAAAAAAAAAAAGTTGCTGGCTGTTACCAGTTATTGATGGCAAGGTTGCACTCTTTCCACGAACATTCAGATGGCGCCGAGATTTCAATTCACCACCATCAATAACTTCACATTTCACAGAATCTTCAGTTTTTGATTTGACCAAGAATGACATCATTCCTCCTAAAAATTGATAAGAACATGAAGAACAATCATTGACCACCAAAGATACATTTGACAAGAGTCAAGATTGAACAGGACGACAGATATCTGACATCCAACACAATTGAAGGAGTAACCAGTTATGCACAACAAAGTAAGAAGAAAATTGATGTTCGTGAACTTCATCTCATTAAATTTAGTGCAGTACTGAATACTCACACTAACGTTGTACACCCTCCGAACAATATCCGCGTACAGAACAGAGTCAAGCATATTTCAAACAGAGTCAGAATATTCATACAAATTTAATGGAGAAATAGTGCTATTAAATTTCCAAAAGCTCTAGGGAAGCACCATGTGATGTGTGAGTAAACCGAAGGATATATCATTATGATGAGCAAATCTAGGGAACTTAACTGAAATTATTGACATAATTTTACGAGTTCAACCATGTAAAACTTAGTACTGGGACTGTTTTAGATAAAGTGATTATATTATATTAATACTATTTCTGTATTCAGGTTTCAGAGAATTGTGAAATCATTTGACACTCAGCAAAAAGAGTTACTTTTGCCTCTGGGGTACATCAAGGCCCACATTTTTTTGAGCGAAATATACAGCAGGGGAGGCCCCACTGAATTTTATTAAAACCAAAAAAACAAAAAGGAGAAACAACACTGTATAAGGTGACACAGCAAGTGGAGGAGCTACACAGTAAGCAGGCCCCTGGGGAAGCAGAAGAACTAGGCTAGAGGGACTATATATTTAAGGAACTCTAGACTCTTTACAACATTGAACCTATGAGCTTGAAGTCTAGCTTCTTCACAGAAGGAGTTCTTCCAAGACATAAAAGAAGGCCAACCCCTATCAAAGATGAAGTTGTTTCTCTGCTACCAAATTTGATCAAGGCCCAAATGTCATCACTACTATAGTTTTTACGGTAAATAGTGCTTGTGAAAGGCTAAAAGTACAGGGTTATCTTTGTAAAACGATGACACAGTAGAACGCAGATGCTCACAATGCACACATGCTCGCCCCATCAGGCTTGGCTGCATTGAACTTAACAAGGAATTTCAGGGGTCATTCATAAAACACCAAGATACATAAAAACCATAATGCCTACACTATTCCATGGGTGTCTGTAAAACGGCCAAGACAGTACTGTAATCGCACCAATGCCCACGAATGGCCAATGGCACTTGGTCCTTCGTGGAAGCGCAGCTCGGCAATGAACGACACAAGCAATCCAAGGCAGCAGTGGCGGCAAGCTGTGACAACAATGCTGTAGGTGGTGGCACACGGGCACGAAATGACACTTCCTCCTCGGGTGAGTTCGTCGATGAAGGTGTGCTGTGACCGGTTGGGCAGAGGGGCATGAGGAAAGGGATGGGTGAAGGTTGAAGGAAATGCTAATGCCACAGTGGCTCTTCATGTGGGCCCTAGTTGTGTAGCAAGGCAAACCCCCAAATTGAAACCACCTAGGTGCTAGATTAGCTTTAAGTGGTTCTGTATAGACAAGGGAGTAGAATACCTAGTTATGTAAGTCAGGGGTTAAAGTAGAACAAAACATTAACAGTTCAGGGCGTTATAGAGACCTTTTTTCCTAACAGAAGGAGTGTAATATCAGCATACCATCTACAAGGAGCATGTCGCCAACTTCAACATCATTAACAAAGTCGTCGTAGTTAACGCTAACACATGTATCAGTCCCAACTCCCCTCTTGATTGTAAATGTGAATTCTTGCCTGCTTTCCAGAAATATCGGTTGAGGCAAATCTCCACTACGAACTTCTGGTCCCTGAATTGTAAATCAAGCGAAATGCAAAATAAGAAAGGTTTAACTCTATTTATCGCTAATATAGTGAATCAAACTGCTAGCACAGGCATAAAGAACTATAAGAATAATACAGGAAAGCAAATCTTCTTTTCTTCCTTTTGAGACCATAGGAAAGCAGCCTGTAAGGATGAGAACTATCCCTCGCTCTTTTTAATACTATCCCTCTCTTTTGTGATTTAGTGTAGATATACTCTGGAAGAAGTAATACTAACCTTTGTGTCAAGCATGATAGCAATCACATTGTCAGCATGTGATGCATTATACTCCTTCACCAGATCAATAACTTTCTGGTGTGATGCATGGTCTCCATGTGACATATTAAGCCGAGCCACATTCATGCCAGCCTCAGCGAGTTTCCATATCATCTCCCTTGTGTTAGTTGAAGGGCCGATTGTACACACAATCTTTGTCTTGCGCCTTACATTTGGTTTAGACCACACACCATTTGCTGCAGTTGCAAGCTGCTGGATAGCCTTAAGGTGCTGGAAGTTTGCTTCTTCCTGTGAAAGAAAACATATTACTGACAACAGATTTTAAAATTTCAAGTCATATAGGCGGAATTCCAAAGGTACCTCAACCTCACCACTAATAATCTAGTAAGATGCAACACTTGGAAACACTTCCCTTCTTTGCAAAGGCTTCATAACTAATTCAATGATGTTGGTACCACTTTGGCAAACAGGAAAACAAAAACTTTGGCAAACAGGAAAACAAATTACAGTGCACTAAGTATATAAGTTGCAACAATGTATAAGGACATGGCAAGTTACCAGGTTGCGCTGTAATTAGTATTCTACATTGTGGTCTTGTAACTTAACAAAAACAAACGATGACAGCTTTAGATGTCAAAAGGTTCAGTAGGGATGCATGCGCATGGAATAGTGAAAGCAAATTAGACCCAAAAGTTTATTTGATTTTCATGTGCATATATATATATTGATGCCAACTAATAATGACATCCATGGACGATACCGCCCTCCAAAATTCACCATCACAAGCACGAAGCGATCTCACAAATCCAATTCCACCGTCAGGGAAAGACAATCTCCACGCCCAATCAGCCCGGCGGTAACCTGAAGCGGTCAAAATCCCGTCCCGGTCCCAAATCCATTCCACCGGGAAGCGCGGGGCATCCCTGCCAGTGTCTGTCCACCAGCTCGCGGCAGCAAAAGTCCAACAAATCAGTACGAGAAGGAGGATGGCCACGCTACCTGTACGGCCGCGTCGTCGTCGGGCGACACCAGCAGCACCTCGGCCTCGGACTCGCGGCGTCCCCTCGCGGTCGCGGACACAGCGCCGCCCCACCTCTCCCTTGGCATCCTCGCCGCGGGCCGGACGGCATCGGCCCCAGATCCGCCGCCGCCCAGAGACCTGGCCAACGCGGTGCCCGCCGCTGCCGCTGCCACCACCTGCGCTGCCATCGTCGAACCGGTCGAGAGATTTGGAATTGGAATTGCTAGTCCTGGGGTTCCGGGGTGGTGAGGCGTGCTCGGTGCCGGTGGGTTTAAGGAAGGAGGAGGAGAAGCAGGGTGGCTGGCTGGTCTGCTGATGCGGCGCGGCGCCATTGTTTGTATCGACGACACGACAGTGGGAGGGGACCACGGTTCACATTACCGACCGCTACCGGGCCGGTTACCGTGGTAACCGCTGTTACCGGTCCGGCCCGGTAGCGGTTCGGACCGGTAACGGTATTTCAAATTTCAAATTTAAATTTTTTAAAAAAATTCTAAAAAAATTCCTAAAAAATAGTTCATGATTTATAGAATCTAATGGTGTCAAAATTTTTCAAATTTGAGTTTGTTTAGTATTTATTTAGACAATTAAAAGTTTGAAAAAAAAAGAAAAAGAAAAAACAGTCGGCCCGTTAAGGCCCATTAAATCATGAAGGTCGAAAAATATACTAAACGCACTCAAATTTAAAAAATTTTGACACCATTGGATTCTATAAATCATGAATTATTTTTTAAAATTTATTTTAGCATTTTCTTAAAATATTTTTTATTTTTTATTTGAAAAAATTTGGCATTTTTTGATTACCGACCGGTAAACCGGTCTTACCGACCGGTTACCGGTCCTTACCGGGCGGTATACCGGTTACCTCCCAGTCAACTACGCGATTTGAATTCGAACGGTACCGGGGCGGTTACCGCGGTATACCGGGCGGTATACCGTTACCGGAGGCCGGCGGTAACGGCCTCCGGAACGGTAAGGTTAACCCTGCTCACCACATTCTTTAGGATCCAGGCTGCCGCCGCTGCTCCGCAACGAGCCAACAGGAACGTGTAGGACAATAAAAAAGAAATACTTGTATAGTATTTTTATTTTTTTTTTGACAACCTACTTGTATAGTATTCAAATTCAGTTCCCATACAAGCAGTGTACATAACAATTTTGCCCAGACAAAGTAATAATGCACTTTAAAAAGCCGTACAAGTAAAGGTCGAAGAAATGACTGCCCATGTCCCAATAATTGTCAACCAGTCTCAAGTTGACGAGTCTCAACTCCCCCCAAGCAATCAAATCAGATAACTTCAGTCACTGTATGCAGAAGTGAATGCAGCCCGCCAGGACTGATCGTCGTCGTGCGTCAAGGGGGCATCGCACTCCGGCGTCCTCTCGTTCTCGTGGTGGTAGAAGCCACCCAGCGCTGACTCCGGCAGCCGGCTCTCCGCAAGGTGCACCTTCATCGTCTCCAGCTCCATCTCGTGCTTCTTCCTCAGCTTCTCCAGCTGTTTCTTCAGCTTCTCGTTCTCTTGCAACAAAGCAGCAGTCCTCTCCTGCAAAAAAACAGTGGAAGCACACAGTTGAGTTTTAAGTTTGACTAGACAAGAACACCAATGACTAGTTTGAAGTTTGAACTGACCTTTTCTAGTGTAGATGCTTCCTCGGCTTCTCTCAATCTGACGAGCAGTTCTCCAGCAGCATGAACAGCTTCAGCAGTGTCTCGCAGCTGGATGCGGAGCCTTCTGTTCTGTTCTTTCAGCTGGCCCCTCTCTTTTTCTCGGTCAATCCTCACAGTGGAAAGCTCTGCGGCAAGGGCAGCAGCAAAGGCAGTTCCACAGCCCTTCCTGCCTGCTTTGGCAGCTGCCCTCTTCACCTCAGAGATTGCTTCCATCACTCGGCGGTGCTTCTCGAGAAGATCATTATACAGCTCCTGGAGCTCAACATAATGCTCGACCATCCTGGCATGGCCATACATCGCTCGTTGAAGAGCATCATCCAGCTCTGCCGTGCACTTCTTCTCATTGCAGAGGTCCATCTCAGTCTTCTCTGCATGCATCCTGTTTGATTCCAGATCGACCCTCAGCTCTTCAGTGAGTGAGATCCACTTGCTCTCAGACTCCATCCATTTCTGCCTTTCTTTGTCAAGTTCATACTCTTGGTCTGTGCTGCCATTCCTTAACTGATCAAGAAGGCTATCAGTTGTTGATACAGAAGTCTGGTTTTTGAGTTGCTCCTTCAGACTCTCGATTTCAGTAAGAAGTGCCTCCCTCTCACTCACATCGAATGACACCTTACTATCATGACATTGTTCAGAAACCTTGCCTTCGCTAGTTAGTTCTTCTGCAGGTGCCATACCATTTGAATCTGGGCCATGTTCTGACCTGTTCTTGTATTGGTCAATCTGCAACATAACAGATGAAAATGTAAGTGAAAGGGAAATAACTGTCTGAAGTATATTTGATTCATCTCTGTACATACCAAAGTGCTCAGCTCCTTGATCTTTGCTGCTTGCTCTTCACATAAAGCTTCAAGCTCAGTTTCTCTCTTGGAAGCAATTTCCTTGGTTATGTTGCCATCCTGGTCAATTTAAATGGTTAAGTAGATGATATGAATCAAATAAAATAGTTCAATCATATAGCTTGAAAGACAAACCTTAATTGAAGCGCTAGCTGATTCATTAGATGTGGCACCCAAGGCTAACACAATCTGTTTGTCTGAGTTTACATTTTCTGTTTGATTCTCATTTGTGTTCATTGGCTTCTTGCAGGATGAACAAAGATTGCTTCCTTGGTCCTCAGGTAGAGCCTGAACAACTGGACTGAATTTTGCTGTTGACTGACGAGGATTCACCGCAAAATGGTCAAATGAAAGGCCAATAAATGATTTTCGTGGGGCTGAATTCTGTTGATGATACTCTATAATGTGCAAGCCACGTTGGAGACTTGCAGCCAGTGAGTCAGTGGGGCTAAGCTTGCTTGATTGTAGAGAGGACCGAACTGCACTATTTCTACACACTTCAACATTTCTATCACCTGGGCTGTCAGATACTCTAAGCTTGCTTGGTGATAGCCCCGGTGAAGTGATGCTCTTTCTTGCCTTGTTGTGGATCTTGGGAGAAGAGCACAGTGTAGGATCCTGAACAGGTGACAACCGTGGGGAGGCACTAATTGATAGACTAGATTTTCTGTCAGAACAGAGCTCTTCATTAGCATTTGTATTGTTAGATACTTCTTTATGCTCTTCCTGTTGCGGACCTTCAAAATCATCTATGATAACTTGATCATCTTCTCCACTTCTTCCCATAGAACAAGGAATGTTTTCATCTCCACTCTCCGCATCCATGAAGTCATCAAAGGTATCCTCAGATGAAGAGTGAAGCTTGCTAATTTGATCACGCAGTTCTTGCACATCTTCTTCATCAACATCCATTTCTTCCTCTGAATCAACTTCTATGTGAGGCAAGATAAGAGAGCGGTTGAGGCTCATTCGCAAAGTATGCAAGCTTTCACGGGCACTTTGTGCACTGAAGTATCCAGCCTTGCAAGTTGTGGTGTCTCCAGACTTTGTTCTTATGAGTTCATCCTGCAAGAAATTAAATAATTAGCAAGTCTGTGTAGATTGTAGGTAATTCTACATGCGTTTGAGTTCTGAGATAATACCTTTAACTGACGTATCTGATCGCTCAAACCATTAACATCATCTTCTGATATCTCATTTATTAGAGGTTTGTTTGGCATTAGCTTTGCTCGCTCACCAAATCTTAGTGTACTTAAGGTTCCAGATTTGCATCTGCAGTTCCCAATGTACTAATCAAACACAAGAACATGTAATATTCCTAAAAGGCATAAAAGGAACACAAGAACAGAAAATACCTGTGCTCTGAAGAAATCGAACACAAAAATATAACCCTGGAGTTGCCACCTAGTGTATCCTTCAGCACATGTGTCAAACGGGATTGCTCATATGGTAAATCAACTTTATGGGACTCTGGAGTTTCTGAAAGAATGTTGACTAGTTTCCTGAAATGACAGCATGCAGGTATGAGGCTTTGGATTTTCTAAATATTTTGTTCGCAGTGGAGTATCTCAATCATACATTTTTTTATAAAAAAAAAAGGTGATTTGGCATATTGCATTCAGAGGCCCATAGCCAAGAAAATTAAAGGAAATGATGAACAAAGAAGCGATTACAGATTTACATACCCAAGCCTTGAAAGCGACTTCTTAAGATGTCTTTCCTCCTTTGTAGAATGCTTTGCTGGACCATCAAGTTCATCAATGTCAGGACCAGCAAGGTCAACAAAGGTAATTCTGCTAGTCCTTGAACTGCTAAACCCATTTGATGAACCCTGTGAAGAGAGCAAATCCAAAAGATAAATCAGCGGATGTATATCCTATAAACATCTTATATATTTATTATAATAAGAAGGTGAAATCCTGAGATTTAGAAAGGCTGACAGTTAATAGAATAAGCAAAAAAGAACCTCGAGCTAGCAAAAAAGAATTAGCATGTACCTTGCTCCATGCTTCAATAATGCAGGTGAATATCACATGAGAGCGGGAACTTTTCAAGTTCATGCTGGTGGTGCCAACTTTTCTGTTTGACAGTCCCTGTAAAGGAAAATAAACTCAGTTATCATGAGAAAACTAATCCAAAGAACTATCCTACTAATCAAGAGAAGTATCCTTACAAAACAGACTAATCAACAATAACCACAATAACGATACAACTATGGTAAACAAAACACTGATGCAGTAGCAGCTGCTGGTGGTATAAAAATTTTAGAGATATGCATGCAATAAATACTAATCAAGCGATTATTGATATTAAAGCAAGTTTTTTATACTCCAGATGGTGTTGCATGCTGGTTAGTGGTTACACCAGCATGATATCTTGGTTTAATTCCACAACAGTATATAGATGATCAGATGGAAAGATTGCAGTTCAAAAACAATAGAAGAGAAACTAAATGCCAAACTTTTGTGTTACTCTTACTGGTAAAATTTGTTCTTATAAGAACCTAATCATAACTTGATATCAAAATATTAGATTTATTCTATTCTCCAACTATAACCTTTATGGAAGCATAAAAATGTTTATCTAGAACACATGATGAGCACTCAAAGCCTGCTCCAGATAAATATATTAACTTTAGAAAAAAAATTAACCAACCACTCCAAATATTAGAAATTTCTTTAATCTTTTCTATTTTGCCAGCTTGCAATTCAATAGCAGTAATTTTCAGATAATCTTGCAAATTCAGTTTTCATGCCTGACCAGAATATCCACTGTCTAGGAACATAGAGAGAAAACCATGAATTGGAAGCTATCTTATATACCTTCATCAAGATCTGATTGATATCGTCTACTGTTGAAACGTACTCATCAGTCAAGTTCTCAACATGGATACCATTGCCAGCATTCTCTCTTATCTAAAATGTGTGAAGTTGGATGAGATATCTGCATAAACCAATAGAAACTGCAATTTCAGGATATTTTTCTTGTCGAATAATGTACCTGCAGGTCACGCTGAGATGGTTCCAACAGATCATTGATCTGCTCGTTATGTACCTGCAACAAGTTAGAAAAGCAAATCATGTATGCTAGTTCTGACTTCAGCTCTAGAAATCATTTCCAAGAGATGGTTCAGTTGAAAACAAGCAAATTACTGCACACCTCGAGGAACGAGCAACGACATTGGTAGCTCGTCTGCTTGTCAGGAGAACTCTCTCGCATCTACACAGCGAAGGAGCAACATCAAGTCAACAAGATCACACAATTTACCAAAAAACCTAAAGGACGAGTGAAGAATCTCCTTACTCTTTGGATTCGAGAGAACAGGTTCTGGAAAACCCGAGGAACGACGCCCCGGTCAGCATGGTCAGAGCCACTGTCAACCATGGCGCCGAGAGGGCCCCACATGGTGTACGTCTTCCCTGTGCCACTCTAGTAGCATCGGGCACATACAAGCATCAGCAACAGGAAGCGAGGAGCAGAGAACACGATACGAACTGCTTGGATTAGTAGTAGTTACTAGTTAGTACCTGGCCATAGCAGACGAGGGATGTATTGAATCCGGCCAGGGCGTTCTCGATCATGGGCAATCCCACCAGATCGAACGCATCGGCCTGCAAACAATCACCAATTCTCAGAATTCGTTCAGATTCGCGCACGATTGGGCATGCTAGTCGGTGTAATGGGTTTTTAAGCTTTGCTTGTATACCTGAGAGGCCCTGTCGTCGAGGACGCCATCCACCGGGAAGGACCGGTCGCCGACAGCGACTGCATCTGGGGCTGTCTTGCGGACGAACCACAGATCCTTGCCGTCCACCGGGCGGATCACCGTCGGCCGCACCCTCACCACCACCTGCGCGCATCCCCCACACATCACGAACAAGCTCGCAAGTCGCAACCCTCCAGAGATATCAAATTGCCATGGTAGGAACTGGGAAGCTGGATCGGGTGAAGCGATGCATGGCACGGTACCTTGACGGAGGGCTCGTCGTCGGCTGGCGCGGTGGTAGCGGCCGTGGAGTGATCCTCCTCGACGGTGGCCGCCGGCGGAGCCGCAGCCGCAGCCGCAGCCGCTGGCTGCTTGGGGCGCGGCGAGGCGGCGCCCTTGGAGGGCGACGCCGGCGGCGAGGAGGCGAGGTTGGGGTGGAGGTTCTCCTGGTCGACGGCGGCACGCGGGGACGCGGCGCCGGCGAAGGCGGAGAGCGAGCGCGACGCCTGCCGCTTCAGGTTCCGCCGCAGCATCTCCATGGCCGCTTACTGCTCCTGCGTATTACTCCGGTGAGACGCCGATCGGCTAGCAGAATCAAGGGAATCGAGAGGGGGAGGGAGGAGGAGACGAGGAGGGACGCTTCTCGTTTGCTTGGAAGATTGAGATGAGATGCGGGGGGCGGATGGGCGTGACCGTCCCGTCCGTTGGAATTTAATTCGAAAACTTTTGAAACGGGGGAGGCGGCCGGCGGCGGGGGTGGAAAACGATGGCGGAGCGGCCGGATCGATCCGACCGGCTGATCCGTGATGGACGGTCGGGCGCTGGGCCACGTGGGCTGGTGGGTGGTGTCGTGCGCTGCCCCGCGTGGTCACTGGACCGCAACTAGCCGTTGGGGAGCGGTGTCCGTGCTACTGCCTGCGTCCGAAGGCGCCGTGGAATGCTGGCGGACCGGATCATGAGCTAAAATTTAGGATTATAGGATAACTATTTTACTATTACATGAGTTGTTATTGTCATGCAACTTATAATTCTATTTTTAGTCTTTCTATAATTAAGAAATTACGAGTTGCTACGAGACAATTTAAAAAGACAACACCAATGTACCTGCCCTTAGTTGAAACGCTTTCGTGAAAGATTCGGATGCAGAGGCTGGGGCAGAACCGTGGAGGGAACAAAAGGGACTACACGAGGGAGGGTACGTGATGCTGATGGGCACGAGCACGAGCACAACCATGCCTCGCGCGACGTGAGTGCGGTCAGTCGGGCATAGGATTGAGCGGCAGGAATTGCACGTAAGACATCTTATGGTTAGTAAGATTAATTAGTACTATCAGATTTAAAGACTTAATTCATCCTATGGTTGTCATACAAGGTGGGTAAGAAACTTTTGGGTGAAAAAGGTATTATCAATTTTTACGCCTTTTTATAGTAATAGATAGATGATAAATATAGATAGACTAAAATACGGGTGAACTCGAGGATGCCTGAATTACCTAGGCGGCTAGGCTCGATCATTGTCCAAGATTTTCAGGCTTCGAGCAAGCTTGATTTCCTGAACATACAGGCTCAAGCGACAAGCATTTTTCAAAATTTCAGAAACTAAATAAATATAACCAATGGAACAGCTTTTATAAAAGATCAACCCACATCGTTTCGCCCGCGTCGCCCACCCGCACGGCGACTCGGGCGGAAACCCTAGCCGCCGCCGCCTCAACCTCCCCTCCTCCCCTCCCCTCCCCTCGCCGTCGCTAGAGGGAGCTGCCGGGACACCCGCGCGGCTCCCCAGGACGGCGGCGGCGAGGCTCATCGCCGGGAGCGGGTCGCGAGCTTCTCGTGCGGGTACAAGCTCGAGTCCTGTGTCT
>DXKC01000756.1:0-13814 GCA_031170775.1 Cymbopogon citratus
CCGCGTCACCGGCATTCCAGGCGCCATGGAGTCCGTGGCTTCCTTGCTCTACGCCGACGTCGACGAGCTCAACCTCCTCGGGCTGTCCATCCTCAACAAGCTGGCGCGAGACCACGGCAACTGCGACAAGATCGGCAAGACCAGGGGCCTTCTCGACAGGATCATCTCCTACTCCTACTCGGGCATAGTAGCAAACGTGCCGGCAACAGACATGCGCCTCAAGGCGGTGAAGCAGTCGCTCCGCGTAGTGAAGAGGCCGGCGAGCACGACGGGGACCACTGGGAAGCTGCTTCGGAGGGAGCTCTCTGACAATGTGTTCACCGTGAGCAACGTCAGGGAGGTGCTGCAGCAGCAACAGGACGAGAAGGAGGACGTGTCCGAGCTGCACCGACTGGCGATCGAGATACTGACGAACCTCGCCATGGACGAAGAAGCGAGGGAGAAGATCGGCGACACGGGAGGTGTGGTCAGCAAGCTGGTTGCGACGTTCTTGCCGGAGAAGCAGGAGGAGGCAGCGTCCGGGTACCGGCACAAGGACGCGGTCCGGGTGGAGGCCGGCGAGGCTCTGGCGATGCTGGCGCTGGACAGCCGCAGGAACTGCGGCGCGATCATCATGGCGTTCGGCGGAGGCGTGGAGCGGCTCGTCGAGGCGCTGAGTGATCCCATCGTCGTCATCAGCGCCGCAAGGATCCTGCGCAACCTGTGCACCTACGCCGGGGACGAGTGGCAGCTTGCACTGAGAGGAGTCACCGCCGGCACCACCAAGGTTGTTTCTGTGCATGTGCATTGCTCATCTACCATTTCATTCCTAATCTTTTCTTCTTCTTCCTGACGCACGGCACAGGTGCTGCGCAATATCATGGTGGAGAAGACGAAGCTCCTCAACATCTCCCTCGGCCTGGCGGCGCAGATGCTCCGGTTCATGAAGCCTGGGGAGCTCCGCGCGAGCCTCGCCGCGGCGGGCGTCACGGACGCTGGTGCTGGTCCTCCGGGAGTACAGCCGCCCGTCCCTGGAGGTGCCGCGCATCCGGCTCTACACGCTGGAGCTCGCCATCGCGCTGATGCAGTCGGACGCGCGCTTCGTGGCGCGCTTCGTGGAGCTCGGGATGGAGGCCGAGCAGAGGCGCGTCGCGGAGACCACCTCCGGCCTCGAGTGCTTCAACGTGTTCTCCGGCAGCGTCGGGCTCAGCCGCCGCGCCGTTAGCGTCGGCTCGCTCGTCGACTCCGCCATGGAGCTCATGAGGCAGCAAGCCTGACACGTCATCACTCATCAGTCACAGATATGCTGAAAAATGATTTACACGGCTGAAAAAAAGTTATTTATTTTTTACTCTGTATTCGGTTTGATTGTACGGTATTGCATTGTGGTATTTCTGTATGCCTATGCTTTCTTGTATCACCGAAAGTGCAATAAATTATACGAAAGAATTAGCTGTAACTAAGTAACTGGGTGGTAAAGTGGCCAGTATCTGAAGGAACCAACAGATGGCTCTTTGACAGCCTCTTCTTTATGCTAAGAAACTCTTGACAGAACATTTCAGAAGGCTCTTCTTTAAACGCGGTAAGTCCATGTATGGCTACATTCAGAATGGTCGGAGATTTGAAAATATTAGCAAATAGAAAGGGCATCCAACTTTGTAAACAACATTGCAGAGAAGATAAAGTGGTTGAGAAAACACAGACAAGAAAATAGCATCAGCAAGAGTATAGCTAATGCTGTTCAGATTTTACCCTTAAATGACACCAGGCTCCTCAACCCAGTAGAAAGCACCATTTGTCCATTTGTCATCTGAACATTCATCAAAAAGACACTTCTCGGTTTAACATAGTATTTCATAAACAACTGCAATACAGAACTTCAAAGCCTATGTAGATGGTGTTCTTCAAGATGGAACAGTAGCGGCCAATGTAAATGGTGTTCTTCAAGATGGGGAAGCGCGCGGTCTCACATCAGGTGCAGTCTGATAGAAATCAGACGACCAAATGGATCTGTGACTGTTGCAACAAATATTCGACCAAGATGGACCTGCGACTGTTGCAAGTCATACAGTACCGGTGTATGGACAACTAATTTGATATTGATATTTGATATTATATATGATTTAATGGAAACAATACCCAGAGACATAGTTTTTCACAAAGACATGTTTATTAGCTTCGTCGACAGGGGCGCTCCTAAACAACCAGCAACCTATATTTAGTTCTTAACTCCCATGCAACAGATGTTATACATGGGCCCAAAAAATGAAGAACCTATCACAGAAGTGTCAAACCAAATGGATTTCCATCACATGGCCCCAGAGTCCAGAGAGCAAAGAGCATCTCCTCTACAGTTTTCACTTTTACTAACTTCTAATTCTAAACCACGCAATATACTAAGCGCTTTTTACAGGGTGGAAAAGGTTGGCGAATATACTACTGTATTTACATACTGCAAATCTATGTTATATATAGAAGGGGAGCCACTTCTCTGAGCTGCCGATGTAATTCAAGGAACTCTTGTGGTCTTTTGTCTCTTCTCTTCTAGCTGTGACGCCTCATTCAGCATGTCCACGGCGTCACTGTGCATGTTTAGCTTGGATAGTGCAACTGCCTGCATGTAGAATGCTGTTGGCCAATCATGGTTGACGATCTGTGCTTGCATTGCATCACGGAGAGCAGCATCAGGTTGGTCACACATAAGGTAGCATAAGCTTCGTCTGGCGAATACAGTTGGTGACACCATTGTCCCCACATCGACAAACTGTGAAATAAACACAGGGAAAGAAGAATCAACTACAGTGGAGTGTTCCTTTTGTTTGGAATAAACCAAACTATTGCAGTCTCTAGAACTACATTTGAGTGATATATCTGGGGGCTATTAAGGGCTTTTGATGAACAAGAAACACATGCCCACCTGACTGTAGCAATCGATTGCTGCCTTAAAATCTTTTTCTTTGAAGGCAGAGTCGCCACGTTTCCTTGCATCCAACATATCCCTCATCTGTTGTGTCCATTCTTGAAAAGATAGCTGCAGATGGAGAATGATGCCGGTTTCACAGATCCTGCAAAACAGAAAGACTGGAACCAGAATGTACTCGTTTATTTTACCTCATTGTTCCCTTCATCATCTCTGTAATGTGTTGTATATAGGATCTGATGGATAGCAGTTAGGTCCATTCTAGAACAGGCTTCTCCCATGGGAGAAAGCGGGTGTTGAGGAGCAGGAGGTGCCTGTGATTCTTCCACTGGCTTTGGAATCCCAAGCATCACATAGGATGGTACCTGTTCCATATTTTTCAAGGGAAACAACAGGAATCATCAGGTCGTTATCTTGATCATTTGCTTGCTATCAAAACAGGTTTTTTTTGGGAAAAAAACAAACAGGTTTTTCCTCCGTAAAAAAGTTCACCACGGTCGTTTTGGTGTTATCCAGACTCCCATGTCCTAATTATTCAGCTATGTTAAACACCCACACACCCATTTTGTATTCCAAATGCTATTTGGCATCATGGCGTATCCCCAAAAGATATGCCAAATTGGACACCCGGGCCCGACCCAGACACAGACACCCGCACCTGTGTCCATGTAGTGTGTTTAGAATTTTGTGGTAAACCATACGCTTTTGTATGAGATATAATATAGCTAATAAATATACTAGTAAGACAGGTGTTTGCTCGTGTTTATCTGAATATTTTGCAAACATAGCATTCAAAAACAACGGTAACATAATCTATCTGTGCAGTAATGCAGGAAAACCTCTACTATACACAGTCTAACAAAGTGGACACAGTGAAGATTTCACTGTACTGTTTTAACCTTTACTATTATATCATGCCAAGTAATAGGTTGCTGCAGCACAGGGGAAGGAGTCAAGCAATATCACACAGTAGTGAGGATTTCAGTTCTGTTTTAACGTTTACTGTCTCTGCCAAGTATTAAGTTACTGCTATACAAGGTATTAAGTTACTGCAATATACAAGGCAAGGAGTGGAGCAATATCACATATTATTAGCATGACCAGTGTGATGCTAGGACATTAAATATACTCCTTTCACAAAGACTGACTCCAATATGAAATAAAGAAGAATAAACATGTTACCTCTAATTTTGTCTGCAAAGGCTCCAGAATGGAAACTAATTTTTTTATGTCAGGCCGGTCTCTTGGCTCATATTGTAGACACTGAGAAGCAAGGTTCACCAATGTAGTAGCCACCTCAGTTGAGTAGTTCCCCTCCAAATGTGAATCCATAACTGCTTGGATGTTTCTGCCTCTCATGATATCAAGTGCCTGCGTACAACAAACGCATACATGCATTATTACCAGCGTGCATACATGTAATGTAAGTGTGTTTAGTTTTATGCTTGCATAACAAATTATGCATGGTGTCATTTCCGCAGTGCAGATTGTGCTCAAATTATATGAGCTAAAGATGTGCCAGAGGTTCAGTTTCAGGAAAAAAATCACTGCAATCTGCAAGCATGTGTGTTCTGTCTGTATCCAACTGGCATGTGTATTTATATATTTGTGGAATCAGGTCTCATATCTAACAAAGCATAAGACATTTTTAGCAAGAAACTTACATGTGAAGGTGGTATGCGTTTCCCACTGAGAAGATCAAGGAGTACAGTGCCAAAACTGAATATGACACTTTCTGGAGTAACCCTGCCTGCAAGAACAAAACTTTCCTCAGAAACACTTGAAGCATTTCTTGCTCTTTTGTTTGGTTTACTTATTGATTTAACATATACAGAGACTGAGAACCCACTAACCAGACTACCTCACAGCACCTGGTAACTGCCTTACCAAGGGCGCAATATGCTCAATTTAAATAGCACATACAAGGGAATCAGAAAACCATAAACTCAGTCACTGGTCAGCTGGTCCTTCCAAAAGGCTAAATTCCAGATGTAAGCTATTTTGTTCTCTCAAAGAAAAGGTTCAACACTATAATTATGGAACTCTACTTTCAGAAATCATGTCACTGTAATAGCAACAGCAAAAAAATGTTTGTCTGCTGTAATCTATCAGTTATACTAAGCACTGAACAAGTGTTGAAAAAAGATATTTTCCACTGGTAAGTGCAGTAGAAAAATCAAAGTCAGAAAGACAGTGTTATAAGCATAACTATGTTTAATAAGAGAAAACACACATAATTAAAAAGGTGAAATATTTCGTTACTTAACATGAAACTAAAAATTGCTTGCACAAAAAAAAAGGATGAAGTGAAGAGATAGCCACCATTTCTCAGATATTCTGGAGGTGCATATGCTAGGTTCGTGCTATAGCTTTTTCCATCCCTGCTGTTTTTCATCAGACCAAAGCATGACAGACGAGGGTCACCATTCTGCAATCAGAAAGAGTTCATTGTAACTACAAAATTTCGTTTGAAAATAAGAAAGTTTGTACAAAATGAAATATTCAACTCCTGGATGCAATTAGGAGTATCAACTTAGAAAACATAATTTTTGAAACTGTTAACAAAATAAACAATACATGCCATGTTATGAATCCAATACAAGTCCTCCTTCTGCCAATCCCAGTATAATACCAATGGTATTGCCAGGCACAATAAATATAGGTAGTTAAAATGTCATTGGTATAATTATCAAGAACATATGCCACATGGTCATCGACCCGACTCATTAATCAGGCTTTACGCACCTTGCAGTACCCTATATTCAAACAAGGTGCACAGGTTGCCCATTTACCTCATCAAAGAGGACCCTGTATGCATTTAGGTCATGATATAGAGGCCGCCCCTTGATACTACAGTATTCCAATGCTTGTGAAATGTAGTATGCAACTCTCAGACGCATAGCCCATTCAATAGTCTGGTTCTCCCCTGCAAATGAGCAAAACCATAGTGAACAATGAATCAGAAGAAGTCATTTGTTGCTTCCAGTTATTTGCTTGTTCATGTATGTTAAGTAAAACCATCTGGTCCTCAAATGCAATCAGTGTTCGTCATGTTACTAAAGATAAAACATGCGATCAATCCCCCAATCAACTCCTAACAAATTCACTAATTTCACTTCCTTTTTTTGCTTCTGTTTCCCCTTTGAACTGACGTAGTAATCAGAATCAGAACAGCTCGCATAGAAAACTGATGTATAATAATCAGAATCAAAGCAGAACATTTCGCCAGTCTTCTGTCAAATATCTAACTTATCCCCCATTCCCACAGCAGTGAGTCCCAATTTTGGAACATGATGAAATGGTGCATATACAGGTAAGAAACACGAATCGCAGAGCACGAGCGGGGGCTCACAGTGGAAAAGGTGCTTGGCGAGCGTATCGTTGGGCATGAACTCAGCGACGAGCAGGCGTTCGTCGCCGTCGCAGCAGTAGCCGATCAGGTTCGCCATCCTCCGGTGCCGCAGGCCTCCGACCCCCTTCGCTTCCTCCTGCAGCCATCAAATCAACTAGCACCCGTGAAAACCCAGGCACACCGAACTTTTTCCTCGCTTTGGTTGGTTGCCTACCGCGAACTGCTTGGGGTCGGGCCACGCGAGCTTGGCGAACTTCTTAACGGCAATCGCGCGCGGCGGGGCGCCGGCGCCGCGTGGACCGGCCTTGAGGTGGCCCCTGTAGACGAGGTTGGGCGCCTTCTCGCCGCTCTCGGAGACGATGTTCTCCGGCGCGAACCCGGCCGTGGCCGCGCGGAGGTCCGCCAGCGAGAACTCCGCGAACACCGGGACGTCCCCGGCGGCGCTGGCGCGGGCCGGGGGCGGGCCGTTCGTCGTCGTCGGTGGCGGCGGCGGCGGGCGGTTGCCGTGGCGGTGGCGGGGCGGCTTCTCCGCCGCGTGGGGCCCCTGCCCCGGCCCCGAACGCAGCGAGGAGCGGCAGCAACCCATCAAGTCTCGACTCGAGTGTGAAAGGCGTGCGGCCCTTGCGATCCGGGCCGGTCCCCTACCTTTCCGCGGGTGTGCTCGTGTGCGTGGCGGTGGCGTGTGCGCTTGTTGGCCCCCGATGGCTGATTCTGATTCTCTGGACTGGCTGGCTTGGTTTGGTTTGTTCGGTCGGGTTTCCGCGCCGTGCGCGTGCGGTTCGTGTCTACGGACTCACCCCGTGATATACGTTCAGACGGCTAGCTATCAATCAGATGAGTACGGAATATAGCCTATATATATCAATGTAGTGTGTCGTGCCTATAAAAAAAATTAATAGTGTGTCGTGTATTATTACTTATTTTGAAACGAACGTGTATCTATCTATTAAAAGAGCATACAAATTAAAATCATTTATCACCCAATCTATATCTACCCACATTAGATTGACAAGTGGTCCCACTTTCTAACTATGTTACATTAACAAGTGGACCCATACGAAAAGAATGGCAGGAACATATGAAACATGCGTGTTCCTCTTGCGCCTCTATCCGCTCGATTATTTTCTCACTTCACGACCCCGCGCGTACGGCGTACCCACACCCACGGCCGTGGTCCCTTCATCGTCTCGCGCCAGTCGCGACGCTTCGCCCAAGCCTCCGTCGGTGTACGCCCACCCCTCCGTTCGCGAGATTCCACCCAGGCCAGTTGCCGGCCACTGCCCCTTGCAGTCCTCCGGGAGGACGCCCTCCTCTCCCGGCCAGCAACGCGACCCCAGTGGCCACCGCCGCCGCCACGCGGTGACTGGATATATATACTGCTCTAAGGCGGCGCCGGCGCGGTTGCTGATGATGGAGGCCAAAGGAAGGAAATCAAGGAGGCAACCGAAAAGGATCGTTGGTGGTCATCGCTGCATGTGATCCTCCCTTTCCTGCTCCATCTAGATCCGGCGGCTGGGTCTGCCCATCCATGTGTTGCTCGAGTGCAGAAACCAGAGAGACCTGGGGGGTTCGACCTGTTCTGCTATATTGGGGTCAGCGCCGGCTGCCTGCGTTTGGGTTGGACACCTCGACTAATTTTCAGATTGTTTGAGATTGTTTTGACTGTGGTGATACAACCAAAAACATTAGTTGTAGAATGATGGATTGCATATTCAATCAATCATAACAGTAGGCTGCTGCGTGCCCCGGCAAAAGTTTCAGCAAAGTATGTGTATGTCTCTCGCATCTGTACCTCCTTCTCAGACATATATTGTTTTGAGTTTTTAGAACATCTAAGTTTACTGGCATCTGTGATTGCTTGTTCGCGCTTGGCTCTATTGAATAATCATCCTTTTTTTTACTATGCCATACCCTAATAATCTATGCTGGAAGCAAGACTACTAGCATTGGACAAACAATGGTTTACAAATTGCAGCTTAACACAGCCACTACCATCAGCCTTGTTTGGTTTCTGCTCAGGTATTGCTGATCTACTGGAACTTCCACTGGTTTGGTTAATATGTGAGAAATTTAGTTTTAATAAACTGACAGAATTTTCCTTTTTTTTGTTCTTCATACCTATATTTACAGGTGATGAATAGTGAATTAATTACTCGTTCGGTTAAAAAGGTTATATCTGGCATATAGAGATTGCCTTGTACTAAAAAAATGATCTGCTATGTGAAAACAGGGGAAATGTTTTCACCAAAAATATTATCTATGCTGGCTTAATATTTTTTAATCATTTCAAATTAATCGTATTTATTGCTTTGGATTGGAAGTATCAGATTGGCTGTTTGCTACATGTGTGTGTGTGTGTGTGTGTGAAGCACTACACGCAGATTCTTATAAACATCCATTCAATTTGCTCCATTGTAATTATTGTTGTGTATTTGGTTTGTTTTATCATTTTTTTGTCAGATATACAATTGCAATTCAGTGTACAATAATGGCTACCACATAAAAAAGGTTTTTCATCTGTTTTAGTAATCGTCACTAATTTCCTATAGCACTTTCCTTGATTGTTAAGCTATCTATAATTAAATTTTGTTGAGACCTAATATTTGAATTATTGTCAACTGATGGTAAAAATGCAACTACATATCTTTGTCTTATTTATTTGGTTGTGAAGGATATTGGCAGCCAATTGTGAATATTATTTGGACGGCGACCATGAACAATGGAGCTGATCACTTGTGTTAAATATATATCTATATCTAGAAATTGGATTTGTTAAAGTCTAGCCATGAATCTGATGGTACAAACGATAACTAAGAAACTATTATAATAGGAAGTCACCTGTCCTAGGCTTCCTAGCTATAAACACGTGCGTGGCGCACGTGCATTGCCCCTAGTTACTTATAATACGCGTTGTGCTTGCACTTGTACCAACATTGTTCATCGTGTTGCTCCAATGCTCCTATATACTTGTGCCACTGCCGCAGCCCACAGCTAGCACAAACGGTCGACGCAATGTGCTCTCCCACCAAATTCGCTGATTTTTTTTTTCTTAATCGACATCCCTTTTGCCGTTTGGTGTGTCGCATTGTGAGGCTGAGAGTATATATAAAGAACGAAATGACTGGGAGCCGGAGGCACGCAGACACGGCAGTCGGGATGCGTTGACATGTTCAAAGTCACACGAACGCGGGCACGCGGCGCGCAGGCCCAATTGATGCTCCGGATTCGGACGTCGTCGTGGACGTCCCTCGACTTCGACTCGACTGGTGTGCAAGCGAACACGTGAACTTTTTTTTTTTACCATCGAACACGTGAACTGTGAAGACGACACACTCAGATTTCGGAGGCGACGGACCAGTCATTTCCTAAAGAGGGACAGTACAACTGTATTTCATCCGTCCCAAAACAAGTATCGTTATCGTTTTCTAAAAATTGTTTTGACTAAATATATATTAAAATTTATTAATATTTATTTTATATAATTAGTATCGATAAAAAAGATCTTTGAATCTAGTTTTTTAACAAATTTATTTGGAGATACAAATGTTCCATATTTTTTTTAAAAAAAGAGTCAAACTTGCGGCACGAAAACTCAAAACGACAATTAATTTGAAAAATTCCTCTCATGAGTTTGATAGGTCATACAGATAATCTTATGGAAACTTCCTTCCGGTTTCATTGTATCTATCTGCCAATAGGTCGGATCAGTTGTTGTGTTGGTTGTAGATTCCAAACGATCTACTCCTTATGGCCCCGAGCCAAACAACTCGGCGAACTCATATCGATAAACTCATTGCTACAAAGTTAGCAGCCATCGAATGCGCAACCTGACGGTGTTCCATAGGGTCTCCATCGCAGATCATACTACTTCATATTAAGCCGGGGAGCAGACAATGACCTTGGATGGGCCAACCATGTCAAGGGGAATGACGCAGTCGATGCGAGATAACCACCAGGGATCGCTCTAAAGTTTTTAGAACCTTTAGAAGAACGTGATGTTATGGTCCTTTTATATTATTTTTCATCATAATGTGATAAATAAATAAGTATCATAGAAGTATTTTTAGAGCAGCAGGGGATATTTCCCCTTATTTCATTCATGGCCCAATACGATCCGCATGTGATAAGTGTTGCATGGTTTTCATAATAAGCTTGCGTGTTAGTACGATTGGTTTATTAGAACTTTGCATTGCCCAGTCTAAAATTTGACACCAGTTTTCCCATGTCGAAGTTGGCTAGAACACTGGCACCGTGATGCTTCAACTTCAACAACCAAAAGCCGGCGCCCGCCTGGCCGCTAGACGGAGTGGACGAGAACAAGGCCCAAGGTGCTCAGCTCAGCCCACCAGCAAAAACCCGTTACATGAGGGAGACTGAAATACCTGGGCCTCATACGGACTTCTTTTGGGCCCATTCTGGGCGGCTCAGTTTGACCACGCAGGCGCAGGACCAAAAGATGGACCTCTTCTCAATCCAAAGTGTGTGAGTGTGACCATGTGGCATGTCCGTTTCCGTCTGCACGAGCTGCCTGCATGCATCCAGCACGATTTTACAATTTGCAAGCCACGCGCAGTGCTCGGATCGGATCCAGAGCTACAGTACTATCGTGCTCGTCGAGTCGGGCACGCATCCATCGCCAACGTAAATCAGGTGCCAAACGCCATCGGCTTTGGACGACGGATCGATGATGATGCATCCGATCCGGCGCAGAGCGGATCGCGGTGGGCTCTTTTCGCATCAATCATCCAGGCCCATCCATTCGCGCTGGGCCCAAGCACCACGAAGCAGAGAAAAGAGAAGGGACTTCTCTTTTTCGCTATTACTTTTTCAAAAAAAAAAAGAAATGTGTTCCCTTTATATCATCCTTTCGTGTCTCTTCACTCACGCTGACAGAACGAGTGACTGTCCAAGAATTTTAAAGAATATATATATGATCCTTAGTAGCTTCTCTTGTCACTAGATAAGGGCAATGAAATCACTGGCGATATTATTTCCTAAAATAAAAAAAGAACCGGCGATGTGCATACTACAGAACAGGATTTGATTCCACCAACACACTCTATTTATTTATTTCTGTTATACTAGGTAGCGTGCCCGTGCGTTGCTACGGGACATATTGACTTTTGTACCATAAACACGTCGCACGTTAAAATTAAATAGTATAATGTCCATGCTAACGCTACGGCAACATATAACCAAACAAATCAATAACTAAAAAGCATATATGTCTTAGTTATTAAGCAGCACTGATATTACATATCGATGATTCATGCTAAGAGATCGCATCTTCTAGCTACATATTTCCACCAAGTATATATTATTTTGCAGGAAGTATATACTGCTAATTTCCTAAATAAAGAAATATTATGCTTGACAGGATTGCTTACTGTAGTAGATCACAGGCTGTTATTTCAAGTGTCTGGATGCAGAGAGCTCACAACTGCTGCTTGCTTGCTTGTAGTGATCACAGGCTTGTTGATGTACATCAAGCAAAATTACATGTTTGATAGCAATTAGGAACTGATAGAAATTAGGAACTAACCACTTGTTGATGTACTCCATCAGAGTGCAAAACAAGTTGCTCTGGGTAAATGTCGAACCTGATGAAGACCTGAACAACAATGAAGTATTACATGTTTGATAGCAATAGCCAATATCTGCATTCATATAGTATAATATATTTCTTCTGATAAGAGACACACATGTAAGGGCTTGAAAAAAAGTAGAAGATTATTTTCTAGTTCAAAGAGTTCAAGGTCCTCTAACACGCTCTGAGCCTCTGCTGTAAAACAGAAGTGCAAGTTTATAGACACAAAATTCCCAACCTAGAACATGCTATGGGTGTGCACTATGCATGGATGGAAGCTCGAATGAATCTCTATAACTATGTATGTGTCATCAAAATTTTCAGGGCTATTAGGGCATTAGTTTAGATGACTGTAGCTGAATCAAAACCTTGTTAATGTGATGAAACTGTAGCAAATTAACTTCGGAATGTGGATTGTGTGATTGTGCTAAGCCAATGGCTGAGATAGTTTAGCAGAAGCATATATTTGTTTTGGAGTCCTCTACAAAAGTCCTATTGTGCAATTCTTTTATACTTTTTCCTAGTGCAATCTTTGAGGAGAATACCTATGGTGCAGAAGGTGAAGTGACACTGTTAGATGCTCTGGATAAGGCCTCCAAAGTTTGCTTTGATGGTGGCCTGCGCTGCTGATATGTCAGAGTGGGTGACAGTAGCATTCTGTCATCGGGCCAAAAAAACAACATGCATATGAAGACGCGGTGCTGCCAGTCTACCAAACATACACATGGACCGAGAAAAACTCAATACATATTTGGTGTAAATTCCTATTGCAGGCAATGTACATCAATCCAACTCTTGTACATCCCTTATCAGTAGCAATACTTAACCAAACCCTATACATCAACCCATCCTGTTGCTGTTAATGACTGCAACTGTGACTAATAATTGTAGGGGTATAATGATCTTTGATTTTTCTCGGAGAGTCTATTGACTCTTTTCATAAGTAGATGGCCTTGACTCTTTTCATAAGAAGATAGCCCTAATCAAGAACCTGACAACAAAGAGTAGAGAGCAACATCCTATATTATGACAACCAAATGTATGAATGTGCCTAAGGGAAACCAATGTATCTAGAGAAGATTAACAGAGCACCCAGCCCTCCCGTTGCGCAGGCCCTCCACCTGCTTGACTGGAAACAGTAAGTTTCCTTTAACTGAACAATACAACATTCCCAGTATTTTTTTTGTTAAAATGAAACACTATAGTTTTTTCAGGTGGCACCTTTATTCAGTCCAAGGCAAACAAAAACCTTGGTTCCTTAAATTGAAGTCTCGGGAAATAATTTTCTCACTGACCGGCCATCTTTCTTCAGATAAAAGGAGTATCTCCTAAGCAACCAATAGATTTTAGTTATACTTGAGCCATGTAAAAGGAACCTACCACAAGTTCTAGTGGTAAATTTTTCTCTCCCTTCATCAATCCCTCCATCCTAAACTAACCCAATTACTTGCAAAGATCCAATCCTGTGATTCCCACATTATCAAGCAGATTTTGAAGTACTGCAAGAAATTTGCCTAAAAACGCAGCACTGTACATTCAATCCTACACTACATAGCGATAAATGAATATACACTTGACATGGCATGAATTTTAGTCATGTGCATATCTAGTTCAAGCACAAGGATTCAATTGTATATTCGTGAAGCAGCAAAAAAAAGTGAATCATTTATATCCAGACTATTTGATAATTAGGCAAAAGGGAAAATTCCATTACCTAGTAGGAGAATTTGAATGGGAACTCGTCAACTGGCAAATCGAAATGTTGAAATCTGTGGAATTAATGAAAATTAATGAAATATGTGAAAATACAAAATTTAGCAAAACATAACCAGTCATGCCACCATGTTTAAAGGGTTGCAACACTTTGTTGGTCATCTAAATTACTGAGAATTGCAATGGTTTCGCCAATCTGAATATTAACTTATTTCAGGCAATGACTTCAGTGTGCTAATCTGAATGTAGATCTTTTTCTATCT
>DXKC01000759.1:0-15327 GCA_031170775.1 Cymbopogon citratus
ACCACCTGCTCAAGTCTCCACAACTAATCAAGAAAGATGATCCAGGTACGCCGACCATTCAAATTTCAATTAATAAGAAATATTTTTAGAAGGCGATCTGTGACACTGGGTCAGGCGTCAACATTATGGCCAAGGTAACATATGAATTTCTATATGGATCTATGCCCTTGCATCCTACATATACACAGCTGCAGATGGCGAACCAATCATTCAGACAAGTGGATGGGCTAGTAAAAGATGTTCAAGTACAAATCGACAACCACTTCGTCCTACTGACTTCCTAGTCATCGACATGGGAGAAGACGAGTATGATCCACCACTCATCCTTGGAAGACCATTCCTAAACACCACAAAAGCCATCATCTACATCAGGACAGGAGAAATACACTTCCATCTCCCCACTGAGAAGGTACGTCGCTACTTTAATGATAATTATATAATTGAGGAGGAACCAAAGAGGAACATGTCAAGAAGGAAGCGCCATACCCAAAAGAAGCAAGTCACCAAGGATGGATGGGCCGACTATAAAGGAGAAGTCTCGAGCTATGAAGATAGATTCCCTTCTCGGGAAGGTGCTGTACCAAGAACAGAGAGTAACTCAATCACTATAGAAGAAAAGACAGCAAAAGTTTCTTCCTTGAAGTCAACCTCACCAACAAACAAGGTATGGAAAGTAAAGGTAAACCCAGTACCAAATTCAATACAGAAAGAGGTTCGGTCTGTTGCACCACTCGAACCATTCGAGGTGCCCAAGAACACATGAGCAAACAAGGAAAGTCCTGTTCGGAGGACTAGACTCTCCGAACACCGCGCCAAGAGGTAACGCTTGGTATTTATCAGCATATTTCCTTTCCTGCATCATAATTAATTTCTTTAGCATATTTAATTCCTTAAACAGCATAACTTAGTTGCACTTATTTCTGCATTGGAAAAGAAAAAATAAAAAAATAGTATGCATTGCATATTAAATACTGAAGCCCCATGCTAATAGCTTTGTGGCATAAACCCATACTGTCTATCTGCTGTGGCGGCATAAAAATAAAAATATTGCATTCGTCATATTTAATTGTTCTGCATGGCATATTAAAATAAAAATACCAAAAATATATTAAGATCCTATTACCACATTAAAAATATATTAAGAGATTCTGGACATGAAGCTAGGAGATTTATGACTAACGCTTAACCAGTTCCACAAGCTTTGTTGTCTATTTGAGCTTCACAGAATATAAAGAATCGACATCAGCAAGCAGATAGAAGGACGACCTACACTGTTGAGTGTTGTCTCAACAGTCATCGCTCCTTACACTCCATCAGTGAAGATACTCCTATATTGTCTGTCTGCTACATTGAAGACTACGCAAACATCCAGCTTGGGGGAGGCACCTCCAGTTATCTAGCTAAGTATTACTTTACCTATCTAGTAGTATATTAAATTTCTGCTAAATTATGAAAATCCATAAAAAGAGGAATAACCTTAGAAACCAAATAAAGATTTCCCTATAATATGGTAAGTATAAATACTAGTGTGTCTTTTAGTCTTGTTAAATAAATAAAGGAGAGTGTACCAAGGTTAATTTTGTCTAGATCAACCCCTTAAAAATAAAAAGTCCTCATATGGAAATGATAAATAGTTGCTCTGCCTTGATTCCTACCAAGTACCTAGTCTTTAAACTTGAATTCCCTTAGGTTGTTAGACATAATTATTGTGATTTGAGATTTGCTCTAAATCTGAACTTGTGGGTAGCAAATACTTGATCTAAGTCTAAGCAGTTGACGGATATGATATGAGAAGATTTGAGCTGCTGTTTATCTTACTCCTAGAGATTCTAAGTTCTGGAGAATTTATCTTTGAAAATTAAAATTGCTACATGATGAGTTCCTATATGACGAGAGTTTAAATTTCTACCACAGCCATACATTCATGCTTGCTAGATTAGAAAGCTTTCCACTTATATATTTACTGCTTGTGAGCATTGAGTGTGGTCAAGCTGTGTAGACCCTTAGGAACTGGCCATACGGTTAAAATCAAGATTCACATACACTCCACATATATATATGCTACTTCTAGCCTAGAGGTACGCATCCATAACCATCCACATATACATCCCATCCAGATCCACCAGAAAAGTATAGTTCTATTCCTACACTGGGAATGAACTACCTAAAAATATTCCTACACCCATCATTCGCCCTTGCTAGCCAATAAAGCTCCAATTATCTTTAAAGCTACCTCTTAAATTAACGTTCGTAAAATGAAGCTTGGGTGCTCTAAAAAAGAGAGAGAAAGAAGAAGAAAAGAAAATAGAAAAGAAAGAGGACAAATATCCCAAGCAAGAAAGATTAGAAGAGCAGCCCAAGTTCTCCCCAAAATCTTCAAAAGTTTCAAAAGAGACGTATGCAGTTACTCAAAGGAGCTACACTCAGGTATTCACCATTACCATCCTTTACCCCTTCACTCCATCTACCACTTCTATACTATACCACCACATTCAACCCACCACTTACCACACACATGCACTTCTTGATTTGACTTTATGATTTGTTCCTCTGGATCCACGGTTTGACTATGCAATAAATGTTAGCAAGTATGTATTAGCTGTCTCTCCACCTATGAGCTCCACATAAGCCAATTAGAAGTAGGGTAAAAGAGAGAAGGCATTTATTATGCCTAGTGCCAAAAATACCACATATCTTGAGAGAAAGAGAGGGCATACATCAATGCCTTGGTGAGGATCTAGAAATACTACAAATAAGAGATCGGAAAGAGTCATACATAGGAATTTCTGAGTTTTATTTGAAAATCCTACAAAAAATCTAGGATTATAGTTGATCACACAGTTAGAGACATGGCGCTTGACTTGACTGTTCTGTCTTTCAACTACTCAAGACCCAAGTGACAGTTACAAGCCCCATGGTGAAAGGTAAATGAGTATATTCTCATCATAATAATTTATTCTAACTGGAGGTAGAGTTCTTGTTTAAATACATGTGTACTAGTAAGACATTACAGCATTGCAGCAACTCCTGATCCATCACTGAGTCTGTCTTTGCTCAGGGACAAGCAAAAGGTAAGCTTGGGGGAGTTTGTTGATGGTAGTTAAGTATTAATTTTAACCGTCAACATAACATGAGAAAGAACTTATAAATAAATAATATCTAGATATAGGGGTTACACTGATAGAATTCCATGAGTTTTGGTGAATGTCTATTTCTGTAGGAGGATATTAGAAAAGAACCAAAGATGGTCCACATGTCAGATTTACATAGAGAGAATCAACGCTACTACCACTTTTCTGGGATCAGGAAGGTTCGAGAAGACTCTGGGCCAAAGCGGAGGCCGGGCTGCCACCCTGGCAGGGTGCCCGCCATGGCCCTGAGCCAATCAGGGCTCAGCTCGCGGATCGTGCTTCCCACCGCCTTCCAGATGCAATAAAAGTCGTTCATTAAGGTCGGTTTGATCCGAGGGTCACGGTTCGTCCTAGGGGCTATATAAACAGACCCCCTAGCCCCTGGAGGAGAGAGCCCCTAAAGTCTCTCTCATTTGGAGATTCAGAAGTTCAGAAGTCACCAAGAGTAAAGCCTTAGAGCCACCATCTCATCTAGAGCTCCATAGTTTAGAGCATAGCTATATAGGATTAGACTAGAAGGAGTCAAGTTCTGCTCGGGTTTCGGATCTGTCATGAGATTGTTTGGTAATCTCTCCTACTTGTGTAAACTATTCTTATAAATATTCATCTTGTTCATCATATATTATGAGTATGACTTTAGTCTATTCTAATATATTGGATATGACTTTATGCTACTTGATTATATTCTCAATTATATTGTTCTTAGTTTATATTGATTATATGCTTGGCATAGTTGGATTGGAATTATATTTAAGTTTAGTATCGTATAGAGTTTGCCCATTGAATTCGTGGGTGAATGGCCAATATTGTGTAGACATGGTGTCTATTCCGTATTGTCCTGCGATTGCACCCTATATGCTGGATCATGAGGTAGATCGCGAGAGTGACAGTTCTGTTGAGTCCTCTGTAGTCCTCCTCTCGTGTATAGGGCCGGCAGAGCAACATTGCTACCGGGGAATTGATTGCTATGTCCTGATCTTCCTTTGTAGTATCACTAGGTTTAAGTATAACCCTCTCTTGCCATGATTGTCAAGTGTAATTGCACTAATCAATATATGCTATGACTATATAATTTAGAATTACTTAGGGATTATTCTTCTAGCTCTATCCTAATCCATGCTAGTGACTTGACTATGGAATAACTCTAGTGAGATGTGTATCATTATTATGTGGCTAAAGTGCTTATCATTTACCTCTTCATACATATTTACCTTGTGACACCTACCCTGTATAAAGGAAGATAGAATTCTCTTGATCCTAATACATTTGATGTGATGATCATTGCACTCTATCCTTAAACAGTTTCCTTTCCATGGGTAAAAATATAAATAACGATACCTGGAATACTCCCGGTTAAAATGCTACAATGGTAATTTATCTGTGCGCTTGCGGATATAATATATTAATTAGAAAAGCTAGCAGTTAAACTTTACCATTACTTCTAGTATCATGTTAGGACTGTGACAACCTAGCGTAAGTGGTATTAGGAGTGTTGATGAGCATTTATTAGCGCCATCACTAGGGATAGGTTTTTACTGTCTTTAGTGGTTGCGTTAAGAATTGTCAACAATCTTCCAGTAGGGGTAGTTTGTCCCATCGAAAGGTGGCGGTTTCCCGGAACTGCGATCCATGTCGTCTTCGTGGATCACTGACCGATTAAGGTGGAGTGATCCTTAACGGCTCCGATACTAATTGAAGGACAGGTAACGGCGACCAGAGGAGAGTGAATGGGAGTCTTAAATTTTCTTTTGAAATTTAGGTCCTCGGCTCTATCACCTTGCCTCAAAACTTAACAGCACCAGACAGAAAAGTTCTTCTCAAGAATAGAAACCTATAGGAACAAACAGCACGCAAATCGGAGATCAGAAACGCAAATCGGGAACAAAACAAGTCTGGCAGCAGTCCAGTCGGCTTAGCCAGTTCAGTCGGCTTAGCCGATCCTGTCAGTCAGCCTAGCCGGTTCTGCTGGCTGGCTGCTGGCTGCTGGCCGAGTCGGCCTAGCCGGCGCCTTAGTCGACCTAGCCGGCCCTGAGTCGGCCTAGCCTAGTGTCCCAACCGGCCTGGCCATGGCCGGCTGTGGCTGGCCATGCTTGGCCAGTGGGGGCTGAGTGTGGCCAGGACCCACTAAGGGCTGCCTAGGCTAGTTAGTAGGGTTAGGGAGTGAGTAGGGTAGTCTAGGTTAGGTTAGGTTAGGTTGCTAGGTTAGTTAAGTAAAATCCAAAACAACCATCAAACCAATACAAAAGTAAATGCAGCAGCATGAATACAACATTGCACGGTTTCTAACGTGCTACAAGTTTTAAGATATTTCATAAAACATTTATATTTGGCCTATGAATGTAAGACCTCTATTTGGAATTTAAATCAAATACATCTAATACTCAAAAATTCAAATTTCAGGTTCTTACAATACTCCACCCCGATTCTTTTAAAAGACGAATTCCGTAGCATGAGATCTGGCACATTATTAGGCCACGTATCTCCTTAACACAGCACTGTAGGAGACTCTGGCTTCTTATTGGCCGTAATCCTTTTTTCATTCAGGTACTAAGCCTGATTGGGCCATCCAACTAAGTACCAGGCTTGGGCCCGTGCCATTCTCCGCTTGTGCGACCCAGTTACGGCCTGGCCGCCACCTCCTACTGTTCTCACTCAACGAAACTCGTATGCAGCGTTCGTAGAGAGAATATGTCCAGCACCACGCACCTTCGGCCACCACCCCATCAAGAAGTTTGTGTACGGCCGTACATGCTGCTTAGCTAGCTTTGGATGCACCAGGTGTGGCTGGCCAAACGCGCGGCCTGCAGGACATGCGACCACGACGTCAAATGGTCATCGCGTGCGTGTCGTCAGTGGCCACGGCGCCCATGCGAGGGGCGGCCGAAGTGCCCAACGGCTGCGCAAGGCCAATGCGAGGGGCGGCCGAAGTGCCCGCGACTGCTGGTGGAAGATGTTCAGCACGTCTGCAGCGGCTGTGTACAATGTGGTCAGTGCCTCAGTTGCCTACAAGTGCTCGATCAAATGCCATGCCCAGGAAAAAAATTTATTAAGCTAGACGGCCTCGCATATCTGATACTACATTCTCTGCCAAGACAAATGAAATAATTGCCCTGCACAATTTTAACTCCCAAATCCCAACTGCTATTATTTTGAGTTCAATATAAACACCTGCAGTTTTGAAGCCTGGAGGACAAACACATTGAGAAGTAATGTATCTTTTGGATGAAAATGAAAATAACACATATATGGCTGCCTTAAGAGAGATTGATTTATAATGAAACATTGTACATGTTGATATTTCAAACACACACAAAAAAAAGGTACATGCCATTGTCTATGCATCAATAGGTTCCCTGTCTGAATACTATTCTAAGCACCTCATTTATGATAATCTCATCATGGGCATACATATGATCTTAATTTATGTCATTCTTATGATGGAAAGCGTCTATAGCGAAGTAATGTCCCTCGTCCAACTGATTCCACCCCTTTTAAGCGTTTACAGTTATTTCAGAAAAATAACATTAGAAACTCATGCCGAACCCTGCTTCATTTCATTAAAATACAAGTGCCATATTTTACTTCAAGGCAAATCTTCATCATCTAATATCTTCAGTTACGTTCTCCTACAAATAATTAAGTGAAACATCATAAAGATGGCGCGGCAACGCCGTGCCCCGTGTTTTCTAGTAATTGAAGAGAGCACTAGTATAAGGCGCGCACCCCTGCGCGCGCTGGAGGGACGGTTAAGTTCACATACAAAATATATATATAATCTTTCAATGCAGAAAGAACTTTACACAGCCAAATAGTTAAGTACGTAGTTGGCAACATTAACACAGGCATAGTAGATTAAGCACAGCTGAAGTAACCACATTTTAAGTGACACGACACAGCTTGTAAATAGTCTGAGCCGTTGACATGTACATAGGAAATCAATTAAGAAATGAAGGGGAGATATTCCTCCCCCCTCTGCGTCTATTCAAAGATAACTGAATTCACAACTCCGTCGTAATTGTTTCCGAGAGAGATGTACTGATTAACAAAGCATTAAAAAGGAGAACCAAAAAATTTGCGGTAAACAGCCATAATTATTACTGGAGGTAACTTAGAGTAGTATCTGTTGACCTCACTTTCTGCCAACTCGTCCTCCAGACCGGCCATTGCCCGCTGGCATTCCCTGGCAATGAAGAACATGCACGCAGAGCAGTAAACATAATTCCAGACAGCATCTTTCAATTTCCGAGGTAGAAGCAATGGTACTGGTATCTTATTACACACCTCACAATGAGCTCACAAGGGCTCAACAGGATAAAATCATGGATGCATAGCAGTATCTACCTTGTTCCAAAAGGCATGGGACAAAAGCAAAGAAGGTATTTGCACAAAAAAAAAAGCAAAGAATGTAACATTAGCTAAAGATATTTAAGGGGAGTAAAAACTTGTTGACAACACTGATTTCAGGGCAGCAACATGAGACATACATATGAAGAAATCTAATATGGAGCCAGATGTCCTGTCAGCTCCTAGAATGTATAGCTATTTACATGTATTTTCAGACTGCATCTGAATGAAAGCAGGGAAAATGGAGGAGTATTTCATTTGCGTAACACAGCGTTGCTGCGCCTAGTAATCATCCATATCTATTTTACAATCCAAGATGTAAGCTGGATATTATATGGAAGCTCCGATTCTTACAGTACTAACCAAATTGAAATGAACTGTCGTAATCATATAACCTAAAGACCCATAATATACCATTAACAGCTATAGTAAATACCATTTTACATAAAGCACTTCGGCCCTGTTTGGTTCCCACCAACTTATACCTAATGACTAAAGATAAGTTACTTTAGTGACTTATTTGCCAAACAGAAGGACTAAAAGGTGACTAAAACACATAAGTTTCACTGGTCCATCAAAAGGTACTAAAAGATGACTAAAAGTTTTAGTCCACTTTAATTTAGGAGGTGGTGTTAGAGTAATAGGATTAGTACCATATTGTGTAACCACGTAAGGTATTACTCCTATGTACTCTATATAATCAGCCTATGAGGCCCAATGCAAAACATCCAATTCCACCAATTATATTATTATTATATTCTCCTTCATGGTATCAGAGCCAGAGGTCTCGAGTTCGAATCCTGGTCAACGCAATTAAAATAAAATAATTGTTGCTCGCTCCTATTCCAAGTCTGAGGCTCGCCCATCGCTGAGATCTCTCGCCGAAGCCTCGACGCGAGGGGGAGTGTTGGAATATAAGTGAATTGCCCACCTCTCCCCATTAACTTAAGCTTTTGGACTGAACTGGTCGGTGCATGCAACTCAATATGGTATCAGATGCCTAGGTTTAGATCCTAACCCTAGCCGCCGCCGCTTCCGCACGCGCGCCCCCGGGGGGAGATCAATCTCCGCCGGGGGCAGCGCCCCCGTTTAGGCGCCCGATCCTATTGATCCAGTTGCCGTCGTCGTCGTCGTCGCGCAGCAGATCGGGACCTCCCCAGCGTCACCGCCGCCTGATCTTCGTCGCATGGAGGACGATGGATCTCGCCCCGTCCCGTGCCGTCGTGGAGGTAGCCAGGCCCGGCCACACGCCTCGACCATGCGCTGCCATGGAGGCAGCAAGGTATGGCGTGTCGTCGCTGCCGTCGAGCGGATCTGTCCACCTCTATGATGTCGATCTACGTAAGCGCCTTCGGCTCCGTGCGTCCGCGACCGGTCATGCGCCTTGTGCCACCTGATCAGTCCGCCGCCGCCGTGGCATCTCGCTGGGTACAACCGATCCCTGCTGTTGTATCTTTTTGGCTTGCCCGATCACTGATCGGGGTTGAGTCGCCCATCGCCCGTCGACCTCGCATGTACTACTCCGGCATCGACATCGACTTCATCGACACCATCGCCGAGTACCACGCGCATCTTCTCCAAGCAACAGGGCTGCTGCTGCGTCGCCTCATCGGGCCGCAGCATCGCCGCCCATGTGTCCACTTCGCCGTTGCATCTACATCGCCGTCCCCTGTGCATCAACGGATGTGCTGCGTCTCACTTCGTCGCTGGGCCGTGCTTGCCAGCGCGTCCGCCTCCGTCTGCACAAGGTCTTCGTCATGCTAATTGGGTCTTCGTCATCGAGCTGCAACTACCCTCACCGCCGCTGAGCCTAGCTCGCCGGCCCTCGCATCGTCGTTGGGCTCTGCTCGCCGATGCGTATGCTCCCGCACTGCTTCTACTTCATCCAGCACAACCACGTCGTCACCTTGGTTGGGGCCCTCTACCTTGTGCGCTCGGTATTGACAACACCGACGCATGCTTTCGTCCCTGACGCGTTGTTTGGTCTGGCAAACCCAGCCACGCCTCGGCGCACAGGCGGCTTGACTACATCGACTTCGGCATCAACCCTCCCGCTCCCACCCCATCTGCCTCGATTACGTCGTCGCCTTTCTTCTACGTCCACGACGGCCCTGACTGCGTCGACTTCGGCATCGCCTCCTCCCACGACAACTGCCTCGACGCGTCTCCGTCATCACCATGGCGCCCCTTGTGCGCTTGCAGCTCAATTGACATGTGACCCGACCACAACTACGTCGACCGCGGCCATCTTCAGCACGGCTTCTTCGACCACGGCAACTACGCCCCGACGCTCGGCTACCTCGACATCGGCACAAAGGGCTACCGCCTTGCATGAGGACTCATCGGCTTCTTCTCCAACCACAGCATAGAGTAATAGGATTAATACCATATTATGTAACCACGTGAGGTGTTACTCCTATGTACTCTATATAATCAGCCTATGAGACCCAATGCAAAACATCCAATTCTACCAATTATATTATTATTATATTCTCCTTCAGGTGGGAACCAAACAGGCCCTTAGTCTAATGAAAAGGAAATAAAAAGAAGAGTTGTTCAAGCTTCGAAGAATTTTCAATGGTTCAATGACAAACTCATTAATAGTTTGAAGAGTTGGCAAGATAAGAGGCAGGATCTGTCCACATTACACCAGTTGTCCATTAAACAAGAAATGGGCCCTTGAGGTACTCGGCGACCTGCACAATTAGGAGCAAATTAGTTGGTTATATGAGTGATACCTTGTGGGCAAACAACATGAGAATAGGGACTACGAATTAAGGATCTAAATCTGCTGAAATACCAAAAAGAAATAGAGATGATTAAATCTATCCAAAGTCAGTTGAGAAACCTCTTTACCAATGTTGTTGAAAATCCTAACAGATAGGAGTAGAACGAAAAAAATTCTAGTAATTTCATATGCAACTTCTCTAAGCCATCATGTGGCCACTGGGGACCTGTTCGTATTCCACATAAACCAAACACACATAATTACATTTGAACCACTCCACCAAAAAACTAATATAGCAATACTGGCCATAGAAGAATTGTGGCAATAACAAAACTGAATCAAAGACAATGAAATAAAAAAAAGAGGAAAAGACGTAAATTGTGAACTAAATGGCCATGTATATTTTTGATGCACCTAAAGATGACAAACATTCATAACAACCTGCCGCAAGGAAATTTTTGGCAAAGGATTAAAGAGTTCGTAAATTGGAAAGAACATGTGGTGATCAGTTATGGAGATAAGGAACTCTGTTTACCTATATGCTGCGTGATCAGTAATAGCCAGGAAAAAAAACATGGAGTATGCCCAAAAGAAATTTTAATTCTATGTTGGGCCTAAATCTTTTTGGTAGCCATAAAAAGGATGTAATTCTAAAACTAATATGCCTTGGCTTTCAAGCTGACACCAAAACTAATACCAAAGGCAGAGCAAAGATGCTGCACCTTACTACTTTAGATCTGTGTCCAATATATCAATGTAGACATTTTTGTGCAAGTAAGCATTCACAATGGTTTACCTAATCAGAAGGCAAAAAAATATCATTGTAGCTTTGTAAGGCGATCTGTTCTTGCAACCTCTGTGTAGGAGCAGAAAAATTATATAATCGCAAAAATCAACCCAGCAGACTAATTATGGAAGTCATAGGTAACCAGAGGTTTATTCAGCTGCAAGGCTGGCAATGTTCAGGTTATACAATCGCAAAATCAATCGAGCTCAATAGCAATAGATGTCCAGAATATAGGGACTAATTTAGGCACAATAGAAACCAAAATCGTGGCATCACCTCCATCTGATTGTCTGAATATATGTTTTGATATGATCGATAAGAGTAATATGGTACTGCACGAAATCACAAGCACCAATCAAATATATTTATAAGTATAAAAAAATCACCTTGATCTGGCTCTGGGCGTAAACTGACATCCATGAGGACTTCTTTTTTGTCGGCAAACTGAAATAGAACCAATCTTTATTTTGGCAGACTTGGTGACCTCAGAGCTAATTTGGGAACAAATCTGAATCAATGTAGATATATCCGTTACCACACATATTTGTAGTAGAGCAGCATGATGATGAGTGCATTAACATGGAACATGTCAGATCTAATGAAATTTGCTGGAAAAACTGAATCTATATAGTACATGTTAGCACACAAGTTGTACTAAATCAGCAAGAAAAAATGTTTCAGGTCCTGAGAACAGAATGCTTCAAGATCACAAATGCAGATGCATGTCGTCAGTTTACAATCATAGGAAAAAAACAGTTCAAAAATTGCAAGTTTGCTTCTTTGTTCCACATTCCCATACCTTACATTGCTTTAGTTGGATCCATGTAGCGGGGATCGAGCAAGATTTGCCGAAATCCTACAAAAAGATATATACACAATGCAGAGGCCTTTCTAGCTAACAAATCGTAGCTTTGAAGCTACTGAAGTATGGAATTGACCTGCATCCACAAATTCGCAACAAATCACATCAGAGGTATCCCGATTATTTGCAACAAAAGATATATCCAATTTATTGCTTTCCCTGGTACATAAAGCTACAGTTATTTGCTATGCTAATTTGCAGTTAAATGCTGCATTGTCACACTGATTTGAGAGGTAATAATATTTTTTTCAGTGTTTAATAGGAACAGAATTTGTGTTCCTAGGAGGGAAAGAAGGATGTAGACCATGTAGTAATCCTTGTCGTTAAAAATAACCGTTAAACTGAAGTTAAAGAATTCATGTTATTTCTATTGGTTAGTTAGAGAAAAAAAAAATGTACACTAACTGCATAGAAGATTGCCAAGGGAAAAATATGCAGGGATAAAATTGGCAGTCATTTGATAAGGGAAGCCATAAAGGTAAGGTGTACACAGACTAAGGACCAGATGGTTCATAGAGGAGCAGTCATATGGACATCTATCTTTTGTCTCTTACAGATGATACCTCACAGCAGTCATATAGTACATTTACACATGTGCCAGAAAATCCAAACCATTGTTCCTACGAAGTGAAATTGTCTAGTGTTAAATACCTGAGCAGTGCCTTAACAAAGTTGGTCAATGTACACAGAATATTGCAACCCAGAAGGAAACCAAGAATTTGTAAGACTGCTCCTTGAAAAAGGCTAAACCAATGATGGATTCATCCGTTTTCTTTTGTAGCATGCGTATCAGCAAGAAGAAATAAACTGAGAAGAAACTAAGTCCACATGTGAAAGGAAGGCCGTTGTTGTATGAAATAAGATAGCTGTGTTCTATAAGTTTGTTAAACTGAGAAGAAACTAAGTCCACATGTGAAAGGAAGGCCGTTGTTGTATGAAATAAGATAGCTGTGTTCTATAAGTTTGGCGATGGTTTAAACTTGTCCATAGAACATATAAATCTGGGGCCAAATTTCCTTCATATAGACATCAATAAATTAAAAAAGCACCTGCAAGGTGGAGAATAAAGATTAAAGAATATACGCATAAGGTCAAACCATTGAACTATTATTATTATATAAAGATAATAATATTTCATATTAGATATGCCTTTCTTAGCAAGTAGGGTACGGGTCAAAAGAAAGCTTTTGACAATCAAACAACACCCGAGGATGGTCATAAAGCCAATACCTTGGAAATCAAAAAAATTGTTTCCATCACCAAATTGATCTGCTGCTTCTCCTAATCCATCTCCCTCCGCCATATGGAAGTGTTGTTCATATCTTCCTGTCCAGAGAACAAAAAGAACAAAGGGTTCAGGAGAAGAAGATATGGAGAAGAAGCTTGCATCGACTAAGCCATGGGATGGAGGAGGAGAAAACGGTGCCCTGCCGCCAGATGGGGCCGCCCAGCAGACCCGCTGCCACCAACGGAGAGGATGAGGCTGCGTTCAAGCGGAGGCAGCGCAGTGTGAGAGGAACACGAGGCGCTCGCCCCACATCGCCCCTGCGGCACGACACAGAGGGGAAGAGGGAGCAGGGTAGGGGAAGAAGATGGCGACGTACCGCTAGATGCAGCCGCCGGACGCCGCCGCCGATGCAGCTAGGGTTTCGTCGAGCGGTTGCGGATCACCGGAAGGATGCAGTGCATGTGGATGCCGCGACCGGCAGGAACCGTCGAGGCTGAGGCCGGAGGGAGAGGGAGAGGGAGCCGCCGGCGCCGACCCGTGCCGCAAGCCCGTCCATGGGTCGCGCTTCGACGAAGTGCCGCACCACGGCTCAGTGGCGGATCAAGACGGAGGCAGAGAGGGGGGAGGAGGAGAGCCGCCAAGGCTGTGGCGGCGTGCCGTGCCGCGCCGCCCGCCAACGCCGCTCTGAGGTCGCAACGAGGATATTTAAAAACTAGCAGGCAACCCCGTGCTTCGCACGGGGCAGGAAGCCAGAATTGTGGGCCATTATATGATCATACATGTAACAAAAGAAAGATTCATAGAATTAGTTAGAGATGGGTTGTCATTTGAGCATTTCGCAGGATAATGTTAGAACAGTCTAGGGATTGCAAGATATGAGAGAATTCATTCTTCAAAAGGCAGATAAACAATAGAACCTGTCATATTTAATCACTGTTTTTACATATATATATATATATGAAGCACAATGGTTCTGCTTTGTGTATGAAGTATGTATCGGCATCAAATGTTGAACTGATTTTTAAAACGGTACACTAAAGTGGCCTAGTTTCCTGATCCTTTACTATGGCATTTTCCTTGTGCCTGAGTGAGTCGTGTATCACACCTGTGGAGTGAATATGTAATGGCAACATAATGTCAATACATCAGAGAGAAAATGCAAGCTACACATGTTAGCTACAGGTTTCCGTGAAATAATTTTAAAAAATTGAATCTAACACGTGAGCTATCAATGTTGCAGGCAATGAAATGACATAGAACCGTTGTGACTACCTCCATGGTTTCAGCGATTCAATGGCATGCGAACTTTGACAAATTATATTCACTACAATGGATTGATAGTGCAATGAAATATGTTTGCATCTTTCAAAATAGTTGTGTATATTGGGAAGCACAACAGTTCTGGTTTTGTTCTTGTACTGCACTCCGGCATGAATGATAAGGGACATAGAAGAGCATACGTATGTAGGACAAAAAGTGCTGGAGTGCATCTATGAAATGTGAGGTTAGTAAAACACCTGAACTCCTGCAGGTTGATCAATTGAAAAGGAGTGTCAGCTCTATGGGTCAACCCTAAAGAAAGGAACAACAATTGTTGTGAGCTTACAGGATGTAGACATCAAAGCAAGAGAGCAGTAGTTAAATGTTCGGTAAAGAAATACTATTAGGAAGATTCAGGTAACATATCCCTTATTTCAAAGGGTACCCAATACGGGAAATGTATGACCATGAAAAGATATCTTAAATGCAAAAAATGAAGTTCAGGTAAACATTCAAAAGGACAAGAAAAGGTCATGAATAATGTTTTTGAAGCAGGTTAGGGTCTGACCTTTTTACTGCCATGCAGATGTTGGATGCGTCAACCTTCTTAGTGTAAGCATCAATCTCTCGTTGATTTTCAGGTTCAAATAATCAACCTAAGTACGCAATGACAAAGAGATGACTCGCCAATCGCCATGCAAAAGTTTTTGTTTGATAAATTGGACGCGGACTATTACCTGGTAACAAAAGGGCGGTGTAGTGATATGGTTTCTAGAGTCATCAAAATTCTATATAGAGGGCAGAGAACGTATGAGGCCCTTACTATGACAATGGTAGCACCACTTTCTTTTATCATGCCTTTGTCCAACCGCAATTACTTGAGAGTTGATGATCTGAAAATACACCATACTCATTCATCACTTTCAGGGGCCATGTCTCTCTGAAAGCTCTGAACATGGGCGAAAGCTCTTAATGTGGCCATAAATT
>DXKC01000760.1:0-10992 GCA_031170775.1 Cymbopogon citratus
AACTCGTCCACGTGCGCGCGGAACGACGCACGATGGCGACGGCCTACCACAGGCCGACAAGTGGCCCGACGCGTGACGGCGGCGCCCTACCATGGGCTAACACATGGCTCGGCAGGGAGCACACGTGCGTGACACGAGCGGGAGTGTGGACTCCTGTTGGCGGTCCTTAACGATGAATTTATAGCACCAATATAGAACCAAAAAGGGGTGAATTACACATTCTTACACACATATACCTTTATTACTAATGGAATTCCACTTGTACTCGAAGAATTATCACTATGCAAGAAATACACGAAGTACAGGGAATTTTCATACCAAAAAGGCGCTTTTTCGGAAGACGTATTTGCCACATCAAGGGAAGCCAGCCCAACCGGAGAACAATTGGGCCAAAACCAGGATGACACGATGATCCAAGCCCACAGCACAGCCCACCTACCAAAGCAGGCCGTGAACGGGCTTGGCAGGGGCCGGCCAGCACGCCTGGGCCGGCCGACGCGCCCCTGAGGCGGTTCGGGCCCAACTTTGGTGAGGCTCATTTGGAGCTCTCTACCTCATACTCGCTATCTCCTCTTTAGAATTAGTTAGCAAGATTAGTAGTGGAGCAAGGCTGAGCTACTTGGAGGGCTTGTCTCCTAGGAAGAAGTGTGATACTCTTGGTAGTACACTATAAAGAGTTATTCCTTGCTTATGCCTTTTACTACTTTATACATTCTTGTATATGAACTAGAGTATAGTCTTGAGCATAGAATATTCGATTAGTATGAACTAGACCATAGTGCATATGAGAGTATTTCATCTTGCTCATGCTTGTTCTTCATTGTTCATATGATTTACATACTTAGAGATTATGATAGAGATAGGATGATGGCTCGTTGTTCCTTCGGGTTTGCCTATGTCCTAGCTCATCCATCCGTAGGGTGGGAGTCCTGGGGGACATAGATAGTTCCTTAGTATGCGGGCATGGTGCCTGGATATGAGGGGGCCTTCGGTTACGACAGCATGCCACGGTTAAGGGGTAGGCAGCAGGGAGTGACCTATTCCTGTCTGTCCCTTGTAATCCCCCACGTCCGTATGATGTGTAGGAGTCTAAAGGTCCCCATCGGCTGACAAATCAGCTGCCGGGATTCTCCGTGTCACTCTTGACCTTGAGTAGTCCCTTAACCTGTATATCATATGACATTATCTATTCTTTGCAAATGTATAAGTTGTATACTGCTCCACTTAGGATTATTCTTTTATTCTTTATTTTACTTTTATCCTTGAGGTTGCTCTATGTGTGTCTACTATCTACAATCCATATTATCAATAGGTCATAATTCGATGATATGAAGTCAATTATCTACATGCTAAACATATTTGTACCCTGCCTTCTTTTAGGAAATATAAATAACGATACCCTGAAAGATTCCGGGTGAAATGCTACAATGATATATCCGTGCACACCAAGGCAATACTTACATGGTTGCTAGATATCTAATTCTAGTAGCGATGCTAAGATCTGCCAACAAGCATTTCTAATGCCGTTACCAGGAATGGACTTAAACAGCCAAACTTGACAGCGATGTTAAGAAATACCAACAAGCATATCTGACGCCGTTGCCGGAGAAGGCAATGGTACAAATGAGATTAGCATAAGAACCCGAAACAAAACATAATTGACATCATTAGAAATCAGCCCTTATTTATGCAGGCTAACTTGTATGTTTTCTTCTGTTGTAGATGAAAACATGATACTATATGACTAGTTTCTCCCTGCCAAAAACTTTAACTCAAATCCGGAGGCACTCCTAAGGAAGGGTCGGTCTCGTACTGCTTCTTCTTCTGCCACTCCACCGACAAACCAACCAGTCGCTACCGCATCATCTGAATTTAACGACATGGCCCAGAAGTCACTCCACGAGTTCTCCGTTCCCGCTATTGCTAACGTTCCAACCTGCCCCGTTATCAATGTTGGGGATAGGAACTTCAAACTTAGAATCGGGCTGATCACTATGGTACAAGCAAGTCCATTCTGTGGACTACCTAGCGAGGATGCAAACGCCCACCTTCAAAACTTCCTTGAGATGTGCGACACAATCGTCATCAAAGACGTCACACAAGATACTATCAGGCTCCATCTGTTTCCCTTCTCTCTTGTGGGGAAGGCGAAACAGTGGGTTTACAAGAACAAGTGTCACACCCCAAAAATTCCATTTTGGGTTGTGAATAGAAAATCATGAATGAAATAAATGATTTATGAATTTTCTTAAAATTAACTAAGCCTTATATAGTTTATTATCAGTTTTGTTAAAGAAAAATGGCTTTAAAACTTTTTTGATAATTAATTTCTCATTTGGGTGTTGCATTCATGCCGACTACATTTATTTATTTGTGTGAAAAATGGGTTATAAAATTCGTTTAAGCCAGGAATAGAGTTTTTGTCTATTTTCAATAAGAATAATGTATGAATTTCTATTTCAAAATATATTTCTAAAAATGAGTTTAAATTTGAATTACAAACTCATTTGAAAAGTAATTAAAACCATAATTTAAATAACTTTCAAATAGTTGTTTAAAACAATATATTTATTTTAATATGATATATGAGAACAACATTAAGAAAATTTGAAACATTTAATAACCTGTCTTGGGTCACATCCCTTTCGATGACTTTTATTTCTCTCCATTAATATTGTCACATTCAATATAATCTTTTCCATTGTTTTTCTCCACAATATAAATAGCCTTTTCTCCATCTATTCTTTGCCTTTCCCTTACACGTGATTAGTCCAAAGCAGCAATAATGCAAATAATCACCCATCTTTGCATGTACACGTTCATACAAGCATAACACCTTCAGCGGCTTATCTCTCTCCCATCAGCTATAAGCCCCGGCCAAACCAGCAGCAGCACTGGCCGGGTAGCCCAATCCGCAGCACTTCTCCCTCTATTTCACGTACAGGTGGGTCTGTCCCCTCTCTCTCACTTGCAACCAGGCCCTGCACGTCATCTCGCACGTCCAGCTCCTGTGTCTTCCTCTGTGGGCAATGCAGAAGCCAATGGACTCCTAAGGTCAGGAGTCACATCTGGGCATGGCTGCTCGGGTGGTTCGTCTTCCTCCAAATGCACCATTCAAGCCACAGCAGTAAACGGCATCCATCACTCTCCATCTGTTACAGCTCTTCAATCCCACGATAACTCTTCTGCAAATGCTACAGTAACCAACCATCATTTATGTTTTATGTCAGTGAACCGAGCTTCAAATCCGGTCCAAATTCATCGTACCTCTCCCTATATAAATCCTGCTCGTCCTCCTCTCCTCGTTTCCGTCTCCAGCCTGGCTACTCTCGCCCACTTTTCCTCCCTGCAGCACCCGAGAGCCGTGGCTGCCGTCGCCATTGCCGAGCTCAGTGCCTCGTCGTTGTTGTCGTTCTCCGTGGCCAGACTACATCCGTCCCTGTACCCTCCTTTAGTGGCCTTGTCTTGTTTCCACTTGTTATCAACTCTCAGCAAGATTACTTGTCTGTTCGTGCAGAACCGAACTCATCGGAGCTCTCGGCCACCGCCGTCCACTCCTCCGCAACGCCATGCCTCTCTACGCAGCAGCTAACTCGTGATCACCTCGAGTTCATGGTGAGCTCCTCCATCCTTTCACAGTCCGTTAATCACCAGCCACCGCGCTATAGCTCAAGTGCGAGGCCCCGCTAGCAAACTCCGGCCTGTGGCCGTGAGGCCATGCACGACTGTCGTCCGTGTTGGCTTTTGCTAATTAGCTTGATGACGTCTTCATTGCATCACCATGACATCATACAAGATTTATTGCCGTTTTCCATTAGAAAAATAAATCCAGAAATACACCACAAATACACCATCATCACGTCACATGCATTTTGTTGCCGTTTTTCTTTTGGAAATCAAATCCAGAATACAGTCCATATCCGGTTAATCCTATTTCAGCCTAGATAGAACAGTTATTCATGAAATAAATTTATATATGCTTTGTTAATGTTGAATAAAGAAACCTTTTATAGGAATGTTTATAAATATGATTTAAATATGTTTGTCTTGGTAAAGTAACTCTGAAAATAAATGTGTACATGTTTCGTATATCTAAAAAAATGTGTTAACACCATGCTTTGTTTCGTAAAGCTATTTAGATTTAGAGACATGTTTTTAGTTCCGTTTTTACAAATATAATTATAAAAATAATCTCTTTTGCTTTCATAAAATAATTACAAAATAGATACACATTTTAGTTTGATTCCATGAAATGATTTATGATTTATAAGATAATTCTAAAAAATATAAAATAACATTTTAACTCTTATAAAATTGTTTTATGGCCCAAATAATTACACATTAGACCCTTTGTTTTGAATCAAGTCTTCAATTTTAAAAAAATAAATCCCTAAACTGTAAAAGCTTATAACTTTTTAATGGAGCTTTGTTCTAGTTCGTTCTTACGCTCACGAGTTCGTAGCGACGAGTAGTATATGTTAGTTGTCTTTATTTAGTACGCCTTTTATAATAATTGGTGTATTGTTATGGGTTTACCTGTGATGCTTGTATTGGTTGTTTGTGGAACGCTAGAAGTAGAGCTCTACAAGGATATCAAGAATTTGGACATCAAACTTTTGGAAGGCAAGTATAGCTTGGGTTTTACTTTATATGATCATGATCTTGTGACTTGATTAATGTTTAAGCAACAAATGATAAAAATGACTTTTTAGCAACTTGAGGATTTATCTATAAGCGAACCTCTGGGATTTACAGTACAACTGTGAGGGCTAGGTGGCTCTGGCTTTAGTTCAGTATGAGGGCCTTTTCTAGCTTGTTAGTGGTTACCAAAAGGTGCAAGAGGGGAGTGCCATGTCGGTTATGGTTCTTGTCCTGCCGCGATGTGTACGGGGTTGTGGTCACCTGAGTGCCACTCTCGGAGGAGAGCATCCATAATTGCTGGTTAATCTAAAACCTTAGCAGCTACTAACTTGTTAGATGAACCTTTGAAAGACTTCATAGTGAACCCCACCGGCCTTTCTCGGTAGTGGGCTAAGAGGCCGATCACCTCGGGCGAAAGGGGTAAATCACGGCTCACAGTAAAAGTGTACACCTCTGCGCAGAGTTTATTAAACTGGTATACTAGCCTTGCTCAAGGACACGAGTGGCCTTGGAATCCTTACATTTGATGATGACTTTTGATTGTTAATAGGCTCATTATTTACCATTTTATGCTCTATATTATTTATATTACATTGATCATGAGTTTATGGGTACCTTATTGCTATACTTGCGGAGTTTGACATGGACTCACTCTTGCTATTTTCTGCACACCTCAGGAGAAGTTTGGGCTTGTGATCAACCAGTCAGTTTTATCCAGTGAAGTGGAGTCAACACCTAGAGATTGAAGTTATCTGTCCGCTGATTGTTTCTAAGGTTATATATTCTTTATGCTATGTACGTTATATATTAAGCATTGCTTCTTGATATCACCCTTTATTTGTAGCTATATATGGGATTTGATTTTTAGGACTCCACATATGGTGTGCATCTGGTTTTGTCCTTAAAACCGGGTGTTACAGCAAAGAAGCTGTTAACACCTGGAGCAAATGCTCTACAGTGTTCCTCGCTAAGTTCTTCCCCATGGGCAAAACCAATGCCTTGAGGGGAAGAATTGCCAATTTCCAGCAGACTATAATGGAACCCGTTCCAGAGGCAGGCTACAAGAATATATACAAGCGTGCCCCCACCACGGGATGGAAGATTGGCTGGTGCTCCATGTGGCAGAACCTCCTAAGCAATAGGGCCCACACGCACACGTCATCGTCCTAAGGACATCCGATGGCTATGCATGAGTTCCATTACCTAAGAGGACTGTCGGGTCGACACCCGAATCGTCCACGATTCTCCGAGCTGGATCAATCATTATTCGAGTCATTGTAGTATTACAACTGTTTTATAATAAAATAATATTCATCAGAGTAAAAGTATAGAAGGTTTACAATAACTTCAATTTACAAATCCGTTGTTTTAAATAACAAACCATAAGTGAAATTATTATAAACTATAGTAGTGGAATAGCGATAATTGTAGTATACATACTCTTTTATATACAACCCTGCCCAAGGGTTCTTCATACCACTCATCGTCGTCGATCGAGATGACAGTCAAACAACAAGGCTTAACAGATCACTTCGGGAACTTTACCTGCAACAGGGGTCAACAAACCCTGAGTACTCAATTGTACTCCGCAAGACTTACCCGACGAAAAGAAAAGACTCCAAGGATATGCTGGCTTAATGGGAACTCAAGGTAAGGCTTAGCAAGAATCAAAGTGTCTTTGCAGAAAAGCTTTTTAAAACTACTTTATCAATAATTTATAATTTAGTAAGGATTACCCTATCTCTAGGTAATCCAAAACTATCAAGTATTTGTTATCAACCAATCTCTTTCCAAAAATCAAGTTCCTCTTGTACTACGTTGCTGTTCGGTTGGTCAAGTCTCCATATTTGAGAAGCAGCGGCGATCCGAATCGATTTACCTAGCTGGGGATCCCTAACCACACGACATATGCAGGTCCACCTATATATATCAACCTTTTCTAGCGGATCATCTATTACTAGACCGGGTCCATCGCCACCCGAGAATACAGTTACTCCACATTCCGGCACTTTGCCACGTGGGTACAAGCTACTCCCGCCATCTTTCCACTCCTAGTCCGAGGTTAGCCGTTCTAGTGATAGAATAACCGCAATCGGACTTACTGGAGTATATGGTTAGTTACAAGTCACGATCACAAATCGGCCCAACAATGGGGTCCTAACTTGACACAGTCGGGCACGCATATCGAGACTCTTTACCCGACATAAGTCCGAACTGGTCCCACTTTGATTATCATACTTTATCAAATCTCATCATAAAATATTTTCTTCAAAAACTTAGCTAATTAAGCATGACTAAGCATAACTAGACATTTTTAGTAAAATAGTTAAAACAGGTATCAAGGATGATATTTCAATAACCAAGGATTGGTAATGCAGCAAGTAGGTAATCTTTTATTTCCTAATACTTAATGCAGCATTTTATAACTCAAGTGATAAAAACTTTTGCAATCCAATGAAAGGGGTTTAAATGCACCGGGGCTTGCCTCAAAAGTTGGTGAAGTCGGGCTTCAATGAAGTAACCCAGATATGAAATCAACTCGAAGAATGGATTAACCTCCTCAGGGATGGTAGTTGGCTTGTCAATATTTTCTTCAGAAACTAGATCGATAGGGACATCCTTCGTAACGAGATACTACATGATATAATACATGACTCAACAAGATGGAATAGTAAACATGAAACAAAACAACAAAACAAGATCAATCAACTTGAGTACAACTTTTCTTCACGATAAAGTTGCAATCCAATCATTCCCTAAGCAACTCAAGATTTCATCATTAATCATTAATTATCTTAATTAAATTAACTATCATTAATAAGTTCAAACATCAAAACACTTGCCATGGATCATCATTATGTTTATTGACCCATGGACTTCACAAAATCCAAAGTCACACAACCCCTAAGTCATTTGCCTAAGTAATCAACTAATTACTTAATTAATTAATTATTTAATTAAGCATAAATTGTGAAATAAATCAACTTCTTCAAAATAAGCCCAAAATGTTTGTGAAGCATCATCATTGCATAATTTAATAACAAAACAATTTTTATGATTTTTGGATAAATATTTTGGCCTAGAAAAATCATGGAAGGTTCATTTTTCAATTAAAAGAGGTAATTGTATCAACTGCAAAAAGTGCTCAAATTGGAAATTTCAAATTTTTCCTAGATTCTACATCTCATGAAAAGGCTACACAAAAATGTTTATAATTTTTGGATAAGTAATTATTTTTCTACAATTAAACCGAATGTCATTACTATTCATGGATTCGAGAAATAAATAAACAGAAAAATAAAAAGGAGACGGCCGGGCCGATTTCGGCCCACCTCGGCCCTGCCTGACCCGATCCGGCCTAGCGCAGGCGCGCGCGCACCACGGTTGAGAGGCGGACCCCACCGGTCAGCACAGTGTCATCTTCAACTTCGGTCCGTTGACCGCACGCGGAAGATGTTGACCATGGCGTTTCTCGCCAACGGTTGGGCCAAATCCGACACAGTTTGTCCCTATAGCTTCCTCTCAGCATCGTGCACGTATTGAAGTGGCTAATACAGCGGCGCAGTGACAAAAACGGCCTCGCCGGCAACCAAGGCGGACGCAGTGATGCGGCGAAGTCGCGCCAGCGGATGCGGCTACGAAAACCAGAAATAGAGGGTGCTACAAGCACCAGTAGCTCACCCTGGTGCTGTTGCGCACCAAGAATCGGGATGAAATGAAGCGGGGCACCAAGCTTGACGGTGACAGGCGCAGCGGTGGCGTGCTCCGATGACGAGCTACGTGACTCGGCGTGTCTGGGCCTCAACTGCAGAAACGCGCTAGCACATGAGAAACACTGAGTCAAGAGGAAGCCAGAGAGGAGAGAAATGCAACCTAAGTTGACCCAAGCTGAGCTGTGGACGGCAAACTCATCGCGGCGGCACTCCGGTCAAACGTGGAGAAAATGGGGTACGCCGGGCGATGTGAAGGGGAAAACGAAGCAAGAACTGGCTCAGAAGGTTCGCAAGGAGATGGCGGAGGTGATGGCATGATTAATTTGACAAAATCGAGCTCAGCGACGGTAGTGGCGAGCGGCGGAGCAGAGACGGCGGCAGGACAGAGGAGGGGAGAAAAGCGTCGGCGGCGACCAACCGGGGTTTATATAGGCGACGACGGCGATTCAAGGAGCTTCGAGAAGAGAGAGGCGGCGAGAAAAATCAGACAGAAGGTCATAGAACGTCGCCGGCGGCGAGGTGGCGGCCGGCCGGTGGAGCCTCTACTGCTCCTAGTCAATTTTGCTAAAATTACAGAATTGCCACTCAATTTCAAATTCAGATTACTCCAAATTTTGATTAGCAACTTAAAAATATCCAAAAACAAAAGTTGCTCCAAAAATTGAGATGAACAACTTTGCTTAAAGAAGTATACCCAAATTGTGATTAGTTTTTGAGATTCAAATTCAAATTTGAAAAATGTGAAAACCCTAATTTGCCCCTTTTGGATTCCTCAAAAATTTATATAAGAACTTGAAAATATTCAAATACAAAATTTTCCTAACTTTTCAAGACCTTCACTTTTGGTTTAGAAACCATTTTGAAATTATGCCTCCATTTTGAAATTTTGAATAGGAGTGATATTTGAGATTTGAATCAATTTAAAATTACTTTAAATTTTATATGAAAACTTGAAAAACTTTGTATACCAAACTTGTTCCTCTCAATGAGAGCAAGAAAGTTGCTTTTTGAACCATAGTCAAATTATGCTTAGATTTTGAATTATAGAAAAGGGGATAAATAGAAAAATAGAGTTTTAAAGCCTTTTCTTTTATAATTCAAACTAAATTTGAATTCCAACATAACAATCAACTAATTAAGGATCATCCAAACATTCCAAAACATAATTCAACCATATCACACCTATTTGGCTAAAACACATTCCACCCAAACATAAAAATTATTTTTAATTGATGTATTTTTGATTCTCTAAATGTGATTTCATGTAATGCATATGATGATATGTCAAGTTTTAGTTGCTTAACACCAAAGGTGTTACAGATCGTAACCGCAGGAGAAATTTAGGCCCAGGGAGCAATCGACCATGCGAAGGCGGTGGCCAGCCGGCCCCACTAGGGGACTGACCGCCCCCTGGTGGCGGCTCCTGGGCCCATCCTTCGGTGGCGGTGCATAGGGCGGTTCCCCCACCATCCATACTTGGAGATGCCCGAACCATCCTAGTTAGCTATAAAAGGAGGAGCTCCTCCATTCTTTCAGACACACATTCATTTGTAGTCAATACCTCACAGCTCTCACTTGTTCTATAGACTAGTTGTAGTATTTAATGAGCACGGAAAAAGCTATTAAGGAGAGCTTGTCTCCTTAGAAGAAAGGATCATCTTGGTATGAATACAATTTGGTTTTCTTCCATGAGAAATTTATTATCATATTTATATAATTATGCATATGAACTAGAGTATAGTTATGATCATGTTATGAGCATAATATAAGAGCTAGTACTTAGTTTATATATCAAGTTCTTGACTTGTTCATCATCGTTATTCATCATTCATCGAATTAGTATGAATAGAGGAAGAACTAGGGTTGAGGTGATGGTTCATCATGCCTTTTTGGTTGCTCTTAACCTAGCCTGTCAATCCAAAGGGTTGGGGTCCATGAGGGTTAGGAGTTGTTTCCATGTACACGGGCATGGTGCTCGGGTATGTGGAGATTGGCGGATATGTCGGCATCCCACGGGTAGAGGGGTAGGTGGGCAGGTGGTGATAGCCCTGTCTATCCCTAGCATTCCCCCACGTTCGGGTATTGAGTAGGAATTTGTAAAGTCTCTATCGGCTGGTAGACCAGCTACGTGGATCTCCCTATCATCTCAGACTTAGTCCTGATGCTAGACATACTAGTTAGATGCTCTGCTAACAGTTCTTTGCATCGTTATATATGACCATTGCCTGCTCCATTAGTTATATTCTTTTATTCTTTATTTTATCTTTTATCCTTGAGGTTGACCCAGATGTGTGTCCACTATCTTGGATATCATGTCTATTCCTGTTTACTCTATGCCTTCCATTGCACTTAATAAGTGATCATGTTTACACCACGTTGGATGCATATTGCCCTCCTGCGGGAAATTATAAATACGACACCCTTGAATACTCATGGGTTAAAATGCTACAATGATAGTTCTGTGCACTTGCAGATTTATTCTTATTTCATACTGAGCTATCGATTGGCGTACATAAGTACCATTACTTAAGGATTGTAATTCTTGTGTACCCCACGGCGCCGTGTCACAGTTTTGTATATCGTAAGTAATGATGGTTGGGAAGGGAAATTCAGCACTTCTAACTGTTATTACCAGACT
>DXKC01000761.1:0-16937 GCA_031170775.1 Cymbopogon citratus
TGGCAGAGAGAAGGACTGCTTGCCTAGAGTTGGGCAGTGGAATATGATGAACAAGGTACTAAACAGTTTCTGAATTGTATTTTGTAAAAATGTCTATACCAAGTAGTTAAACATTTTGGCGATATCTATGAGTAAATGGTACGATAAGTTGTTCTGTTCAGAAACATGAACATTTTTTAAGACGCCATCCACTTGATCAATTTCTCTGCACAGCGCACTATGACTAGAGTTTTGCTAGGCATTCATGTTCAGATAATTGTTTTTCCAGCTATTGATCCTCTGGCTGAATTTTTGGCTGTGTTAAAATGTTCATGTTGTTAAAGCCACTGTATTAGTTCACTGTGTTTTTGCCTAACTATTAGTAGTAGCTTCATATTTGCTAATATGACAACTATGTATCTACTATACCTCAAGATTTACCACTTATTTTTGTTTCTCCTTATCTAGAAAATGGTAAATGGTGGTAGAGTGAGGAGCTGGATTTGTGTCAATTTTGCTCGAAACGTGCAAGAGAATGTTGCTATTGGATTCTGTCGTGAACTTGCTCGCATGTGCCAAGCCTCGGGGATGGCAAGTATCCTTCAAAACAATTTCTGAAATGATAAATATCCACTCTATCTACTGGTTTATGGAAGTAACAACTAACAACATAAGTTGGCTGTGTAGGACTTTGCCCTGGAGCCTATTCTTCCGCCCATTTATGCACATCCTGATAAAGTGGAGAGAGCTCTGAAAGCCAGGTTCCATGATGCAATGAACATGCTTGGACCACAGCGCAGAGAACTCGATTTGCTTATTGGAATACTTCCTGATAATAATGGTTCTCTTTATGGTAAATGAATTTAAAACCCTGTGTGGCTCTTATATTTATTACTGCCACCGTGCTCATGATTGGTGTTGAATGCACTGTGTTGGTCTCAGGCGATTTGAAGCGTATCTGTGAAATTGACCTTGGATTAGTTTCACAATGCTGCTGTGCAAAACAAGTTTTTAAGATGAACAAACAGATACTGGCAAATCTTGCTCTGAAGATAAATGTCAAGGTTGGTTTTCTATCGACTATGCTTTTGTTTGTGTTGCATTTTCTTTCAGTTGTCGAGTCCAAAAAATATTATTTTATTTGTTTTCAAAGGTTGGAGGTAGGAACACGGTGCTGGCTGATGCAGTGTCAAGACGCATTCCTTTGGTGACTGACAGGCCTACCATCATATTTGGTGCGGATGTGACCCATCCTCATCCTGGAGAAGATAGCAGCCCTTCCATTGCTGCTGTAAGTTGAACTATTGGACTCATGTTTTGTGATTGTTCCTTCGCAAATACACCGGCAATTGTTTCATTGTTTGTATAACCCTGCAGGTTGTGGCATCCCAGGATTGGCCTGAGGTGACAAAGTATGCTGGTTTAGTTTCTGCTCAATCTCATAGGCAAGAATTAATAGAGGATCTATATAAGGTCACACATGATCCTCAGAAGGGAACCATTTGTGGTGGGATGATCAGGTATGCAAGCAAGCTCCTCTCCTTTTGTCTTTTTACCTAGAGCTAGAGCACAAGTAATACATGCTAGCTCCACATTTGCAGAGAGCTTCTTATATCCTTCAAAAGATCAACTGGTCAAAAGCCTCAGAGGATACTATTCTACAGGTGTGTGTGCGTGATATCTTGCAAGACTTTGTATTTGCACTGCTACTCGAAGTATTGTCCAATTAATGTACCTTTGACAGGGATGGTGTGAGTGAAGGGCAGTTCTACCAAGTTCTACTGCATGAACTGGATGCAATCCGAAAGGTTATTTTCTTTTTCCTTTTTTCTTTTGGAGACATACATAGAGTTGTTGCAAGTTATAGTTGATGATGATATTAATGTGTGCCTTAGGCGTGTGCATCCTTGGAAGCAAATTACCAGCCGCAGGTGACTTTCATTGTGGTCCAGAAACGGCACCACACAAGGTTGTTCGCACACAACCACAATGATCAGAATTCAGTCGACAGGAGTGGGAACATACTTCCTGGTGGGTTAATTATTATTTTCAAAATGGAATGATATATGTGCTGCTGCAGTTTTTTGGCAACTTAACTAGAGAACCCTTTGTGCATCGTTTTGGTTTGTATGAAAATTGCAGGTACAGTTGTGGACTCCAAGATCTGCCACCCTACAGAGTTCGATTTCTTTCTGTGCAGCCATGCTGGCATCAAGGGCACGAGCCGTCCTGCTCACTACCATGTCTTGTGGGATGAAAACAACTTCACAGCTGATTCATTGCAGACCCTTACCAACAATCTTTGCTACACGTAAGCTTCTCTGCCTGGCCACTTCCTATAAAGTTTGTTTATCTCAACTGTGTCTCAGCTGCTTAAAGAGGTTGAGTTCCCTTTACTGTGTACTAATAACTTGTCAAATTGCTGGTGCAGTTATGCGAGGTGCACACGTTCTGTATCCATTGGTAAGTTGTCTCGATTTTACTGGGAAGTTGAAATTAATCAGAGCTATGCATTACTGAATTGATGGACGAGCAACAAATAAACCAAAATGCATATGCCTTGCAGTCCCACCAGCGTACTACGCCCATCTGGCTGCATTCCGCGCCCGGTTCTACATGGAGCCTGACAGCTCAGACAGTGGATCACTGGCAAGTGGTGCCCGTGGAGGCGGAGCGTTGTCCAGCTCGTCGACATCCCGCAGTACCCGTGCTGCCACCGGCGGAGCCGTTAGGCCCCTTCCTGCGCTTAAGGACAGTGTCAAGAACGTCATGTTCTACTGCTGATGAACCGGAGCCTGTGTCTACAAGCAGTAGAGGCGATGCCTTGATTGCATGACTCCTAACAAGATAAGCAGGCAGCCTGCCTGAAATTTGATTTGCTTGGTGTTGTAGTTTGTTTGATCAGTAATAATCTGCTTGCTATTAGCAAACCATGTTCAAAGACGCTGTGTTTCAGCATTTGCTTAGTGTTTGTTTGAAGAAGTCAGGCCAGAGCGGATCCGCCTAGGCCCTGCTTGTACTGGAGGGACCCCGTATGTTATTTTGAGACTATGTTTCGTATCATTTCATTTTCTCTTGTGAGATGCCATTCACATATTTCAGAACGCCCTTTTCAAACTGTGGCTCCTGGGTTGTAGTTGTCAGTTTGTGACTTGCATTCGGATTTTCAAAAATTTGCTTGTTGTCACGGTCCTTACTTGGGGGCGCCCGTGACTGCGGGTAGAGGGCGGCGGCTAGGGTTGGCTGTTACAATATGAGATATATTCAAGATATAGATATTGTATCTATTGTACCATATTGTGTACTCATTGTAAACTCTGTTGATACCATGTGTAGGGCAGGGTGGCGGCTAGGGTTTGGGGGAGGAGAGAGATAGAGAGAAGACCGAGACTTAGGATAAGAGCCATGCGGCTACTAATCATGACTTGTATATTTATAATCCTGGGAGACTTGAAATCTAGGTAGAATTTACAATATGGGACTAATCTAGTGCGCATGGGCCCTCCGACTTAGGACCTTGACACTTGCTATCTGGGATTCAGCACATTTGGGGTGTGCATCAGCTGCAGCCTCCAGCACATTCTTTTGAGTTCTGACACAGCATTCTCAATCATTGTCGTATATTTATTATTATCAATTGTAAACTTATCAACTGTACACTTCCACTCTTTACACATCCATCAACAATTTTTCTTTTGAGGCAATAGCCAACAAATGAAAACCACACATGCATACACAACAATCACTTCACAGTATACACGGGTCTGGTCCGGTATCAATGGAACGAATAATATGTGCAGCCGCCAGGACCTTGGCTTCAGGAGATCATGCATATCCATCACATCTCTTTGGCTCTATTGTTGAGAAGTAGAAGACTTCTGCCCGATCAAGCTGGTCATGATCCTGACAATAAAACAAGGAGCAGGCATTGAAGAAACAGTAAGCAACGTACACCTGTCTGTTTATCGCCAGGTTTGCAGTTAAATCTGCAGGGCAAGAAAGCCTCACCTCTGAATCCTAGTCTGTGGCTTTCTGCAGCAACCAGATTTGGAATTGTTGAACAACAAATTGGTCAGTCAGTTGCTTCCCCGGTCTCTCTTCAGTAAAGTTCTTAAGAGTGGGCACACTTGCCTTTCTTTCGGCCTCGTTACTGTCATTGTACTAGGCCCTGCGCCTGCTGGGGCTTGCGGAGGATGTTCAAATAACCTTGGGACAGTCTTTGCCTGCATGGATGATATATAATAACATCATTCATCAGACATCATTTTACCGCAACCTTAATGATTGCAGCATTGTCGATGTTGCATCAGATAACCAAATTCATTATTAACTCACCAGATTCCTGAACTGAAGGTTGTAGAACATCTGTAGGTAGCGCTGTTTGGCTACTCTCTCCTCCTTGTTCAGAGTCTTCCAGAAGCCATATGTTGAACCCATATTCAGGACTTTAGTTGCATAAATCTTCCATGTGTAGCTGCCGAGCAACAACATATGTTTAGCTTTCTTTTCTCATCAGATGTGTACAAGAGGTAAGGTCAATCATGTTATGGTATGGCCCCTACCATTCGTAGATGCGCTGGAGGCCAGCAGTGGACACCTTGTTCCAATAGCTTGGGTCTTCCTTGCACTTTTGGAAGAAATCGGCAATCTTGTTGCTTGCCTCCCTGCCATTCATTGGGTTTATGTGGAAACCGGAGACACCGTCCACAATGATCTCCGCTGGCCCTCCCTGATTTGTTGCAAAGGTTGTCAATCCGCAGTTCATTGCCTCAATCACCGTCAGTCCAAATGCTTCATAAACTGCAGGCTGAAAGCATAGCAGGCACTATATTATATTATTATAAAGTTAGAGTTGAGTTCCATTCTCTGCAGAAAAAAACACACACACACACAAAACAAAACAAAACAAAACTCATGATCAAACAGCATAGAAGCTAGCCGCTGCATACCTGAACAAACGCACCCTTTGTATCTGCAATGCAACGGTACAGCTCACCGTTGCGGACACGGTCAGTCTGTGCCTTGATCCAGCGAATCTGTCCTTTCAGCTGATACTTGTCGATCAGGCTATGCATCTTGTTTATTTCTTCAATCTCTTCTCTGTCCTTGGACTGTGATGCTTCCAGCAGGCCCGCAACAACAACAAGGTTTACCAGGTCCCTCAGTCTCTTGTTCTGGCCATACCACTCCACTAGTCCAGTGATATTCTTCACCTTGTCCAGCCTTGCCATAGAGAAGATGATTGGCTTGTTTCTGTCTGCCAGATACCCTCTGATTTGATGGCATCAAAGAAGTTAGCAAACTTGTCCTATGAATAAGAATCTGTGTGTATCTTTCATGAAAGGAAAACTTACATGTGCTCATCGGTGTCCTGCTTGCTATAGAGCAACTCTTCAATCTGTGGGTGCAAATCTGTCAGCCGCTTCTGCTTCTGTGTGAAGGGGAAGTAGATGGACTGGTCTGCACCGGGTGCGGCGATATTGAACTTTGGATCAAAGACATTGATGCCTGTGGCGTAGCGACAGAGCCCCGGCATTGTGAATGCGTAGTGGTGCTCATATTGGCCTGGCTTCTCTTTGCTGCATCACAAGTTCATGCATGTTTCAGGCCTTTAGGATTAAGTGGTTGCTACTTGTTAGTGTACTGAAGTTACATGTAGATACATTCTACGAACCTTCCAGCAATTTCTTGGTATGTGCTAGTAATGATAAAGTCACTAGTGTTCATTGCAATCATATCTGCAGTGAACTGGCAGGAGAAATGGTACTTCTGGTCCAAATCTCTCCACTTGACATCTGAATCTTCATACTTTGTCTTCTCTAGAGCGTGCGCGATTGTCCCCTGTCAATAAGATGATTTTCTTTGTCATACCAATTTTTTGTTCGTAGCAGAAAGTTAATATTTCAAGACTCCACTTGATAACCCATTATTTCACCTGAGTGACCCCCAGCTTGCTTGACATGAGAGACGCCACTAAGTTACCATCGGTATAGTTGCCGATGATCAGGTCTGGCTTGCCCTCCAAAATGTCAAGAATTTTGGCACATGAATCCTGAAAATACCATGGTGACATGGTGAGCAAAGCAAGCCACCTATTCAAATATTACATCCCACATATATAGGAGTAAGAAGTGAGATAGTTGGCAAACCTGGGCATATCTCTCTAGGTAAGGGTAGATGTCAAACCGGGACACCCACTGGCGCAACTCCTTGCCATCTTCAGTCTTGAATGGCACACGAAGTATGTGGGAATGTTTTGTGTTTTCAACTGGCTCGAGTTCCACATTGCATTTTGTACCCTTGGCATCTGGTATCAGCCTAGTCAGCTGCATGGACAAAATTAAGAGGCATTAGGGCATTTGATCTATCTACATATATAAAGTGAGCATTGAGCAGATATGAATCACGAATGAACAAGATCATGATGTAGTTAACTTTACCACAAGAATCTTTGGTGTCACGTTCAGACCCTGCAGCTTGATTCGTTGCAGCAACTCCTCTTCAAGGGCCCTGACTTGGTCCAGGATGTAGACCACCTGGCCACCGGTGTCTGGCAAGCCAAGAACCTTCTCTTGGCCAAAGTAACCGTGGATGGAGAAGATGACTATGTTGAAGATGGATGGAACTCTGCTGAAGAACTTTTCCATGTTGATAGGATCAGGCGCTTGTAGCACTTCAGAGAGGCAATTCAGCGTCTCTTTGCACCTTTCAGCATTCTCACCCCACCCTTTCTCCAATCCCCACTCTTGAAATCTGCAGCAGCGTTGTTTTCAGAAACTAGGTATAATGCATATCTGGTATCTGCATAAACAGTGTTTATCTCCTTGAGATAGAAAGTGTATGACCTCTGCTCAAACTTCAGGAATGGCGTGTATCTTGGCAACCCGCTAACAAATACCTCTGCAAGTAGCAGTGCTGTCTGAAGTTTGTTCACTGTATCGATGGTGTCATTAACCATCAGCTTCTGCATGTTCAGGATATAGTTAGGTTCGCTAGGTTGCTTATCTTTTAAACTTCTGTCAATATATGCAACATGGATAGGTGATCAGATTGTCATTGCCTTACCTCGCCACGGTAGTTTAGCAAAAGCAAATAGTCCAGCAACGGTTTCATGCTGATTTCAGGCTTGTCGCCCAGCTTCGAAGACATGAATTTGGACACAAACTGGAGCCCATTTCCTATGGACGATGGCAGTGTCAGATGAGGTGTTGAGAGGTCAAGAGCACCGAAGTCGACTTCCAGTGAGTTTTCATCCTTGGCCCTGAAAGTGAGAGATACATTTTTCAGTTGGCATCAACACATTTGTCATAAATGTATGAGTAATAGATCGGTGAAGAATGCAGACCAGTTCTCGTCATATAATGTCTCCTTGAACTTGAGGTAGTCAGACGGTGTGATTCCTTCAACCGACAGATCATCAGAATGGACTTTGACATACTCCCATATGCCAGGATTCATCCTGACAGCAAACGCGACATAGGGCGGTAGCACCACTGCTTCCTGCAGAGATAAGAGTTATGTGAGTCTTGTTATGTATATAGGAACAGGACCATTCCATCAAACTTAATGTTTGCTGCAATGCAAAAGATGTTATTAAGGTGAGATGAGATCACCTGTGTGGAACAAATAATGTAACCCAGGAAGCCTTCAACAAGCTTTTCCTTCTCGACTTTGTCATCCAGCGATTTCTCCAGCTCCTCTATGAGCTGCTGGTTCTTCAAGAGCCTCTTTCCCTTGGAAACATACCTGAAATATTATCACATCCCAAGTTTTTATTTTTAGAAATGCAAATGAGAACCCTGTGAATTCATAGATGATGCCTTCTTTAGGTTTACCTCTGGAAACATTTCTTCATCTGGTACCGGCTCTGCCTTAGCGCATCGGGCATGCTTTCTGCGATGCTGTCTGCCCTCTTGAAACTCAGCTTGGTGGCCATGGTGGCTTGGAAAGAAACAAGGTGAAGAAGAATGCTCTAATTTTCTGTATGAAGGAAGAAGAACGCTGTGACTGGTTGGGTGTCCATGGGCAACATTTTATAGAAGGGAGCATGATGAAACAAAACTTTGGCCTATTGGCAGAGTTTTCTTTGTGTGGGCGCCAGCTGGAAAATGAAATGGGAGATGGCACGCAGGGGAGAAAGCACATTGATTTGCTTGGGAGAAGTTATGTTGAAGAAACATGCAAGGCAAGAAAGGCATGAACACCAATGAACGACGTATCCCTGCAAAAGATTCCTTATTCCTTAGATGGATTTTTTACCATGACTTCTCCATTTGAAAATACAATACTAAAAAGGGAAAGGGACTTGAGTTGTTTAAGGTTACAAGATTCCTTGGAACACTTAACAGTCAAAGATATCAGATTACTACATTAGAATAGTGCCCGTGCTAGCGCCACGACTTTATTTCAGGGATGCATATGAAAAATCAAATAATGATATCAGATGTCATAATTTACATGTAGTGGAAACTTACATTATCTTGGCAGTACTTTTGGGATCAAGGAAGAACTTCACATGTTCCATAGTAGCCAGAAGCCCGGACCTACACATGTTGTCTCATGATTAATACTTTCTGCCTGCATCTGCAGCTGCCGGGCAACGCTCTGATTTGATTCCAGATTTTCAGTAGCTGGATTCAAAGATTTGGGTGGATTTCAACTGAACCTGACCTGTAGAAGGCCATTTTAACGCACATTTGGCTAATGTTCCAGTCGCAGCTGCCATGCAGTAACTTAAGAATTTTAATCCAACTTTCTGCAGATTATGGGCACAATAATTCTGCTTCTGATTTTCCACACTAGCTTACAGAGATATATATCAAGTATGAAACGTGTTGTCTTGTATATTCTACTAGCAGCATTTACATTGACTAGTTAACTGTAAAACACAAGTATCATGTTTGAGCCAGGAAAAAAGGCCGTGTATTTAACCGCCAATACTTTGCACTCCAAAGACAAACTCCATCAAACCCAATGTTTACAATTTACAGACCATCATAACCAGGAAACAGAAAAGAATCATACATATTAAGTCCTGGCGAAGGATACCCATATTCAGAGGTCAAGAAAACGTGAGCATCTGCATTGATCCACCGGAGAACCAGTGCATATATCGATAGAGCCATAAAAAGAACAAAACACACAAAAACAGAGGAAAACTCCTGAATCATTTGTGAACAGAATACAAGCTCTCAATTTAAACACAAACTCCCGGAACAAAGGGCAATGGCAACTGAAACGCGTGGCTGACCCAAAACAAACCAGTGTCTGCAAGATAAATGAACACAAGCACGTGTAAGCTGTTGTTATTACCATAAACACATAATGTGACCATTTATACGGATTAGCAATATTCTGAAGGGTGTAAGGAACATACCATGCTAAAATTTTCATAATGGCTTCATTCTTCTGACTGAGCATTAGTTTCGTAGATGCGCCGACTCTTGTTATACCTAAAATGCCTCTTGCCATCACAGCTTATGATGCGCACCTCAGGGATCTGCTGTACCAGGTGCCAGTTCTTGCCACCGTCCAGGCAGCTCCTGAGTAATGACAGACCACACTGCAACTCAAACCGTCGCAGGCCTTTGCACTTTTGAATAAGTAGCTCCAGCCACCGTGGGAAGGCAATGCTCCAGAAAATGATTAGCTCTTCGAAATAAAATGTCTCGGTGGACGGAGGAAACACAAGTCTGAGGCGCTGCAGCGCTTCAAGACCTGCCACATGCTTCAGCTTTGAGCAATCATCAATAATGAGAGAACGAAGCATGGGCAGGTTGGAGATCCTCTGGAGCACCTTGTTATCTTTGAGATGGAGCTCATCAGATAGTTTTGGCAGGTCCTTGATTTCAGTTAGGCTATGTGCACCCTCAACATGAAGTTCACAGAGTGCTACATGCTTCAGGCCTTCTGGTAGAGCTCTCAGTTTAGGGCACCCCTGTATCTGCAGTGACTTCAAACAAGGTAACACTACCTGGTTGTTCTCCTCCACAGTTAAAGACCACTCTTCAAGTTTCTTCATGTTTCTGAGCTTTAAAACCTCAAGCTTGGGAAATGACTTGGCTGGTGAAAGTACAGTGGTTCCAAGGAATTCTGAACCAATGGTGATGACTGAGTCCGCATTTGAGATTTGCAGGGACTGGAGTTGACTCAGGAGGCCAAGTGAAGGCAGCTTAGTGCATGTCATGCAGTTTTCAAGATCCAAAAACACAAGGCTGGGGAAGGAGGCTCCTAGCTTGGGACCTCTTATCCAATTCGGAAACTTTACACCTTTGTAGTTCTTGATTACCAGCTTCTCGATGCTATGGGGTGGGGTGAGCTCATTCCATATCTTTTCACTAGCTTTGGCTGATTCATCTTCCCTGCATTGGTCATTGCTTCCTTCCTGCTCTTCCTTCCCTTCTTTTTCTGTTTCATCTTTGTCCTCTAGACTTTCCTGGTTTTCTATTACTGGGGCTTGCTCAGAAAGGAACAGATCCTTTAGGAATGGCTTGTTTGCGAGTGCAGCAGCACTAGAAGTAGCCCTATCCAAACTCTCTACATGAAGGTGCCTTAGTTCTGACAAAGCTTTAAGGTCATCTAAGTCACAACCCTCAGGCGCATTGTTGTCATGACCGATGATTAGACCATCTACATGATTGAGATGCTTCAATTCACCAACAACCTTTGGTACATAGCTTAGGGAAGTTCCCTCGAGACGAAGGCATCTAAGCTCTAGCAATGCCCTGACGGACCAAGGAAGTCTCTGTAATCTTTGGCAACCTTGAAGGCTCAAGGTCTGCAAGTTTATGAGAAATCCAATGGATGAAGGTATGTCTCTGACCTGAGCTCCATCAAGATTGAGGTACCTTAAATGTACCAAGTTGCCAATGGATTTCGGGAGGGCCTCCACTGCTGTTTTGCTCAAATCTAATACACGCAAGCATGAAGCTGACTCGATGAGAAGATCAATTGCTCTGACAGTTGGGCTTTTGAAGAGCATCAGTGACCTTAAGCTCATCTGCTGCTTCAGTGAAATTGGATCGTCCAAGCTGTTTTCCATGTTACACAATGTGAGATGCCGGGGCTTTGACAATGAGGTGTTCAATTTCTGCTGACCATAAATTAAGATACTCTCATCTGCTATCAAAAGGCGGGCTAGAGAGCGAAGAAGATGATGTGTTATCCAGCATCGCTCAACACTTTCAGGATCAGGCTGTAGTAGGTTTCTGTTTATCAATTCTACATAGTACTCTTCAGCTGATTCTTCGAGCAGTTTGTTGTCTCTGGCATTTACAATTCCTTCAGCAATCCAACGCCGCACAAGATCAAAGCGCTGAATGGGGTATTCTTCTGGATACAGAGAGCAATGGAGGAAACACTCCTTCAGCTGAGAAGGCAGGTCAACATAACTCACATACACAGCTTGTGGTACTTCTGGAAGGACCGGGCTCATGAACCAAGAATCATTATTCAGAATCATCTCCCATTCAGCCTTGTTGTTGCCTCTTGACCTTAGGACACCTGCAATGACCTTGATTGCTACGGGATGGCCATCACATTTCTCTGTAATCTTAATCCCAACATCCTTAAATGTTGCAAGCTCTTCCAAATTGCATTCTGGATCAACTTGTTTGCACAATAATGCCCAGGCATTCTCGGGGTCCATTTTGTCAACACAGTGGATAGTTGCCTTCATGCTTGCCGCCACTTCCTCATTCCGAGTTGTGATCAGTATTCTTCCTCTGGCGACACCATCTCCCAACGGATCTTTGAGCAGATTGTCCCATATGCTCGGGCTGTCCAAGTCATCCAGGACAAGGAGGAACCTTTTTGAAAGGGCAGAACCCAGGAGGATGAGGAGTTCCTCCTTGTTTTCTGTATCCCCAACATTGGTACCAGCACCCCTGATGATCATTTTGAGGAAATCTAGCTCCGATAAATCCTTGGACATATCGACCCACACACAAATGGGGAAACTTTCAGTCATCCTGTCATCATTGTAGATCTCCCTAGCAAGCGTAGTCTTGCCAATCCCCACCGCACCAACGATGGCGAAGATATCCACCTTCTTCTTGCCCTCTCTAAGCATCCTTGGCACAAGACCACCCACAGCCTTCTGAACCTGGGACCCAACTGCTTGGGGCTTGATGGCGTCAGAACAGTTCTTGCAGACATTATGGCTGAACCAGTCCATTTTTGCAGCATCAGAGTGAACTGATCCAGCAGGAAGCCTAGGCATTTCCTCCTCTACCTCCCTGAGCCTGAGATCAATGTCCCTAATGGTGAAGCCGATCTCATGGCGGAACTTCCGGGGCCCTGCTGGCTTGAAGCAGGAGAAGCATCGGACCTTAGGCGTGGGTGGGCGATCATCAGCAAGGATCTTTGCGCCCTCGATCATGCAGACATCGATGACGTCGTCAATCTCGTACATGGCGTCTTTCACCTGCACCACCCACGCATCAGCTTTGGCGCTAAGGACCCTCCGCCGCTCCTCATGGGAGATGATGGCGTCGATGCGCGACAGCGTGGCCAGGAGGCCCCTGACGTCGTCCCCGATTCCGAGGGCGGCGCAGGCCTCCTGGCCGGCGAAGTTTTGCAGTGACGATGTGCATCGCTTGACGAAGGAGTCGAGCACCGCCGACATGGAGGCCCCCTGCTTACCCCCGAGGTATCAGGCCCCTCCCTGAAAAAGGTTGGAAATTATTTCGTCAGCATGCGGGCAAAAAGCTCAGTGATTTGAACGGAATCCATCGTTTCGAGCAAACACGGCGACAGAATCAGCTTGATGATGCAAATCGGTGATTCCTTTGCGGTTGCGGGTATTGCTTTCCAAATAAGCAAGACCTCAGAGGGTCTGCACGGATCAGCCAAGATGAAAAGGTCTCTGGTTGCCGTTGGTTTCATTCATGGAATTTGCTACCAGTAGTAATTAATCAATTATTGATTGGGGACGCTGATTTTGCAGAAAGAAATCGGTATTTTTTGGATTGGAAGTTGACACCGTCAGGTACATGCATACAGGAAATTAATGCAAGAATTGCTTCACAAAAGTATGAAATCCTTGGATCATTCATGGAAGCATAGCAAAATTGTATTGATCATCAGGTCCAGGGAAAAAAAAATAAAGAGGCGATAATCATCTATCCCAGTCTAATCAGATCAAGGGGGGAGAAGAGAAAATCAGAGAGAAACAAAATTGGGGGGAAAAGGAATGGATGGATTGGCGTACCTGTACTGTATAGGTGGGGAACGAAGGTTGGGTTGGGGGAGCAAGCAGGAAGGAGGAAGAGGAAGAGAAAGGCGGCGATTGTGGCGGCGACAGCCACCTCGCCGGCCACCACCTTCCTCCCCTCCCCTCTCTCCCCTGTTGCTGTTGATGTCAAATGGGGAGGGGACCTTCCTTCCAAAAAAATGCAACAAAGAAAGGAAGGAAGGAGGGGAGGGAAGGAGGAAGAAGCTCGCTTTTGGATCTGTCGCTGTCACCAACGGCTCAGCTTGGATGCGTGGGAGATCAATGATGATGCCGCCCGCCGGCCTGGGCCTGGTATTGGTATGGTAGGTGCGTTATTTTTGGCAAGGATTCCCGTAGTGGAGAAACGGCAGGGAGGGATTGAGGGCACGTCAGGTGGCTGTGAATCGGCCGACGCCATGGAAGGCAAAGCTCCAGACATGAAGTGATGAGTGAGTGCTTTGATGGTGGCGGGACCGATTTATTATAAATATAAAAAAAAATAGTTATTTGTTATAGCATTTTGACATTGTGTATGTAAATAAACATACATAAAAATGAAAAGGGCACAGCAGATATATATGAATTGATGTAATAATCATGCATACTACTAGTATAGAGTATAGTAACATTAAATGTGTCCATACTGGTTAAGGGCTTGTTCGCTTAATCTCTCTAGAGAGAGGGATTTGAGGGATTGAGGGCTTGTTTGACAACTAGCTAAATTTTAGAAAGAGACAATAGGGCCTGGTTTAGATTGGGTTAGAATTGCAAGTTTTTTCACTCTCTCTCACATCAAATCTAAAGACACATGCATGAAGCAGTAAATGTAGATAAAAATAATAACTAATTATACAGTTTGATTATAAATCACGAGACGAATCTTTTGAACCTAGTTAGTCTACGATTGCATAATAATTGCCAAATACAAACGAAAGTGCTACAGTGCCAAAATTTCCTAGCATTTGCAATCTGAACGAGGCCTAGGGCTCAGTATATATAGGAATTAAAAAAAAAAGAAATGAACAATCTCTTAGAAAACAGACAAGTTCTGGTGTGCTACATGCTGCATGGTCAGGGTCAGGACAAGGCGTGTACAGCTAACATGAGGACAGCAGCAGAACCATGTATGGTGGGGTGGGGCCATTTCCAACAATTATTTATGGAGAATGAATATAATAGGATCAATGAATTTTGGTACACAAGCTATAGTATGATAAATGAATTTTTGGTACACAAGCTACAGTAATGAATATAGTCATTTGGTAAAAATAGATACTAATTATAAAGCAATGAATAGGGTCAAGGTATTTAGGTAAAACAAAACTTTCATACAAAATCAATGAATATTTAGCTTGATGTGTGCACAGTACATAATGATATTCAACTGCAAACAAGAATCTGCCCATCCATACAAAATCAATGCAAAATCAAGGAACAGCAGGGCAGAGAAAAAGAAACTATACATTATTAGGTTGTTTAAGAGATGGAATGATGCGTAGTGGCAAGCCTCAACGCAATAGTTCAAAGTCAAGAATCTCTGCCGGGCCTTTGTTTATCTTGTCAATGCCCCCATCAAGAGCTAACATTTTTTAATTGCCGAAATACCAGTCCATTACAAGTAGAAGCTGCCAGGGCGCGATTCTATTATTTATTTATTAATTAGTCCAAAGACAACTTCTCCATCAACAATCCGGTCAGTCGAGTTCCACACGGCACGAGCACGAGACTCTTTCGCTAAACGAAGTCGCCATGTCCATCTCGAACAAGACTCCTGCGTCCTGATAAGTTCGCCGTCCTATTTTGTATCTTTTGCCGTCCAATTTTCTCTCTCTTTAGCAAGCAAAAAATTCTAGTCTAGAGAGAGAAGCTTGTGTCAACAGTATCTGCATACTAGAGTACTCTACAGAATTTATAAGATTATTATATATATATTATAAAAGGTGGCAAACCAAACAGTCCACTACTGCTCAGCTCTTATACAAGGCAAATTTTAGTTTCTTCTGCCAAAAACTCGCAAATCATTTCGGTTAAAAAAAAAGTTGCTTTGGCAAGTTAAAGAAAAAACTGCATAATAGTCTCTGTTCTATACAAGTGAAAAGTAAACAGAGGAGCTTTGCGGCAGGCACTGAAACTGAAAGAGGCCGGCCTGCAGAATGAGGTACATTCACACTCAACTCGAAGCCTGAAAGGAGAGTGCCAAACCGAACTACCGCAACTAGGAGTATGCAGTAGCCCGCGTACCACCGCAATTGATGGAAATCAGACTCAAAATTTGCATGTAAAATTGTTTGATTTTTTTTTTTGAACGTAATGGCAGGAGCTCTGCCTTTCAATTAAGATTGAAAAGGCTGGTTGCACTAATGCTTGTGGAAGCTGTCAAAGTTATCCTCCAAGCATTCGGCACCTTCTCAGGACTCCACATTAATCTGGTGTCTTGCTTGAAAATTGTTTGATTTGAAGATGGATATCTGTACTTCTGTAGTACTCCGTATTTGGTATGGTGAGAGGCGCCAAATTCATAATGCAGGATTTGAGGCTCAGTGAGTGATCGGACTTGGGGACACAAGGGGATCATGACACTGTTCGTGAAGGTGTTTTTCAGGATCCAAATCTTCAGTGTTTACTAATAATAGCATAAAAAATAATCAATCCTGAACATTTCTACTGAAAACCGCCTTGTCTTGTAAGCAGCTCCCATGGTTGAAGTTAGAACACACAAGCATTGGTGCAACCAGCCCTCTTCTCCGGTCCTTTTTCCTTTCATCACTCAGCCTCTTCAGCTTCGGCAGCAGCAATCTCTGAATCCAAGAGGGAGATGAACTGCTGGTTCACATGCTTGGCAACAGATATCATATCGAAGATGACGCTTGGGTCCAGCCCTGCACCTCCCCTCTTGGTAAGCCCGCATATTTGGCCATGCCTGTTAACTGATACTGACACTGCAGAACTCATCTGGGATTCTTCCTCTGAGGTGGCATCAACGATGTAGTGTCAGCCCACCTGCCATATGAAACGCGTACAGGGTGCTGAATTTTGTCTGAAACATATATACTGCAGGCATAATAAGGCAATTGTTGCTAGTGGTGTGGTGTCCAATTGGTTGCTGGGTAGTGTTCAACTGGTAAGAAATTCATAGTACTATGATGATACTATGAGGTATCTAAGTCTAGTGTGACATGAATAGTATTGAAGCTACTTAGCTCAAAAATCTCAAGGTACATGCACTAGAGGTTGGACCACCACTTTGAACACAACCATCCATCATGCAACCAAATAAAAGATATACTACTCATACTCAAGACCAAATAATAAAGAGTTGGGTAAGGAAAAACATTACCTTGGTTAATGTAATAATAACAGGCACACTGGAGGTGTCGAACTGCAGAAATTCCTCATCACTTACATCAACTTCAGGCTCCTCGTCAGATACAGCATTAACAGAAACATTAACTTTTGGTATACCTGTATCACTCAGAGCAACCTGCATGTACATGGAACGTCAGCACCCTACAAATGTGCTAATTGCACCTTGTATTGTGTCAAACTGTCAACTAATGCACTGGCTATCAGGCAGTACAACAACTCATAACAAGGAAATTTTGTGTTTTACATTCAGAAAAACACTTCATCTCAAATAGACTCATCTGAGGATATGCCAAGGGTTGTCATGTCACTTGAACAGACTCTTATATAAACATAAAAGAGGGATTCACAAAAAGGAATGCATCAGTGAATTTTGGCGTAC
>DXKC01000762.1:0-16962 GCA_031170775.1 Cymbopogon citratus
AGTAGATTTTGATGGACTAGTGAAACTTATGTGTTTTAGTCCCATTTTACTCTTTTCGTTTGGCAAATATTTTTAGTCCTCAGTCATAAGTTGGTAGGAACCGAACAGAGCCTTAATTTCAAAATAGGCCAGTCTAGTTTTTAAGTGTTAGCAGAAACAACGATTCCAGTTGCTCTCTTTCTCCACTTAAATTCACTCACTAAAAGAGGTGCCCAAGAAATTCCAAAACTTAACTATAGGATCTACTCGAATTTGATCAACGTCATGACGTAAATGTATAAATCATAATGTTTGCTAACCTATACAATTTCATCCAAAATCCAAGTAATTAAGGGCTTTCTCTCTAGTCTAGTAATGATAAAGCTTCTTGTGGAGTGGTGTGACGTGCGTGGCTGTGGGTGCGGCACGTGGTGGGGGGAGACGAACCCGGGAGAGAGCACAGCCCACAGCTCGGCGGGGCGGGGCGGGGCGGGGCAGCGAGCGGGCGCGCGAGCTCGGCGTGGTGGCGGAGCAAAACTTCCGGGGGCCATGGGGAGGAGAGAGAAACTTTGAAAGGATCCGGTTTTGCGGAGGCCGCGGGTCTCTGGATGGGGACGTCGACAACACGTGCGGCATTGCCGAGAGGAGGTGGTGCGAGAGCGACGCCTTTGGAGGACCAAGACGACGACGAGGGGGCGCGCCGCGACGGTGAGGGTGGAGGACGCCGGCGATGGGAGGGGGCTGCCGCCGCCGTCGCCGGCGACGGGGCCCTACGCCGGCAGGTCGCGTGGCCCGCGGCGCCAGGGCGAGACCATAGCCAAGGGCCACAAGAACTACGAGCTCATGCTCAACCTGCAGCTCGGCATCAGGTACGTACTGTAGGTGCCAACCTTACCCGGTGCCCATGTCTCATTTCTTCATCTCAGTGCTCTTCTGGTTCTGGTTCTGGCTGATATCGATGATCCCTTCCAAAGCAAAAACGCTTGGTTCACCACATTTATTTATCCGGTAATTGATTACACCTCTGTTGATGCAATGTGTGCTAAATCATTGGGCATTTATTCTCTCATGTTATGCCATTGTCATAAATCTGTTTGTTTATAGCATTTGGTTGGGGAATCGTTCTTATTATAATTATAATTGGTGATGATTAGATCATCGTGGTTCTATATCTATACAAAAGCTGCAAAATTTTTCTTTTTTAATGAGAACCAATGATTGCTGAACACAGCAGGGACTGTTCTTGAACAATGCCAAGCGATGATTGATGAATGATTTATTTTCTCCTCTCCAGCCATGCTATGAGATTTCAAGACGATCACCTAGTCTAATGCGATGTTTTTTTAACCAACATGTTTTTGCTACGATTGAGCTCTATAATAATGGTGGCTAAAGTCCTGGAAATGATGACACGAAAAGGTCTATTCCTGCTATTGCATTTGAAGGGCATGGATGCAGACAACTGTTTCTATGCTTGGCACATGATCTTTGGTTGCATGCCCAAGCTTGGCAAGTCACTTTTACAATGCGAGGCACCCCTCATTTCTCTGTCTTATAAAGTTGAAAGCATAAAAAGTTGACATATTGCACAGGGGAATGTCCACAGATAAGGAGACATAAGAGCTTTGCAGATTGTATGGGAACCTAAAGAGTTTAACATATTTACATCCTTGCTTAATTTCAACAGCATAATTTTCGCTGGATAGTAGTCACCACTTCAAACTCTTCTGGCATGAAGTACAGTAGCATAATAACAAATATGTAGCTACCGTGTGGCAACAGCCATGTTTTCGCCATAACTAGTTTATTTATCATGTACGGATGCAATAGTACTCCTGACATTAAGAATGCCATAAGCCTTCTAATACATGAACATATGAATACCTTTATACCCTACTCATCTTGTCTGCGTGACAGGCACGCAGTAGGAAAGCAAGGTCCTATTACGCTTGATCTCAAGTCGTCAGCTTTTGACCCAAAGGAGAAAGTATGGACAAGGTTCCCTCCGGAAGGCTCAAAATACACCCCTCCACACAGTTCGTGTGATTTCAAATGGAAGGATTACTGCCCGCAAGTCTTCCGGTTGGTCATCACTCCCATCCATAATATATATGTTACACTTTTGACTATGGTGTCATGCATGCTCATTGCAGTTTAACTTAATTTGTCCCGAACTGAATCGTAGGACATTGCGCAAGTTGTTCAAGGTTGATGCCGCAGACTATATGTTATCTCTTTGTGGAGACCAGGCTCTCCGGGAGCTCTCATCTCCTGGTAAGAGTGGAAGCTTCTTTTATCTCACAAGCAATGACCAGTACATGATAAAGACGATGAAGAAATCTGAAGTGAAGGTTTGTGTGTTGTCTTTGTCCAAGTACTTCCTTGACTGTTCACTCCATAGGTCATCAATGGCTTTGTTGTTAATCAACTGAATGTTTGTTATCATAATATCGTATAGATATTTCTGAAGATGCTTCGAGCTTATTATAATCATGTCAGATCATTTGAGAACACTCTAGTCACAAAGTTTTTTGGTCTTCACTGTGTCAAATTAGCTGGAGCTAACCAAAAGAAGGTCAGAAATGAGTATTTATCTATTTTTCATGGTATAACTAGTTAGCTGTGATGATTGGTAGATACTCTTTTCTAGTTTACATACCATGGCTGAATCCTGATTATCTCTTCTCTGACTGTATTATCAACCAGGTTCGTTTTGTTATAATGGGAAATCTATTCTGCTCCGATTACTCTATCCATAGGCGATTTGACCTGAAAGGTTCATCCCTTGGACGTACAACTGATAAGCCACAGACAGAGATTGATGAGTACACTACTCTGAAGGATCTTGATCTCAACTTTATATTTCGATTGCAAAAGCATTGGTACCAAGAGTTCCAAAGGTGAGTGATGCTATAGCTGATGAGAAAACATTAAAAATTTATACATGTTAACGTAAAGGTTAAATCTGTTGAAGCAGACAAGTCGACAGGGACTGTGAGTTTCTGGAGCAGGAAAATATCATGGATTATAGTCTTCTGGTTGGTGTACATTTTAGGGATACTAGGGATAGGCTATTGACCGGAGGTTGGTTGAAATGAAAAATATTTTTAATAACTTTTTACGTGGTTATTATCGTGTACCTTACGAAGTGCTTTACCGCATTACTTGAAGGTTCATTTGATAGTGACAGCAGCAGAGGATCATCACCTCACTTGTCTAGAGGAGATACAGATCCAAACAGGTAAACTGAGACTCAATATACTTCATGCCTTAACCTATTTCACGAGTAGATCTGTTTGATATGTCCTGACAGATCCAACCCATATGTCAAAAACGTGGAAGAAAACATTTTTGGCCATTCCCTTCATCTGTGCTGGCTGAGTTGGCTCTAGCTTCAAATTTTGGAAGAACTAATGCTTTCTAATGTTAATGTAATAAATAACAAAGAATCTTTTTGACAGGTTAGCCAAGATAAAACTTGGGTCAAACATGCCGATAAGAGCTGAACGGACAATAAGAAAGAGTGATTGTGAAGTGCAGATTATGGGAGAGCCTACTGGGGAGTTCTACGATGTCATACTATATTTTGGGATCATAGACATACTCCAAGATTACGATATCAGTAAAAAGCTTGAGCATGCGTACAAGTCTTTCCAATATGACCCAACATCTATTTCCGCAGTCGATCCGAAGCAGTACTCAAGACGCTTCAGAGATTTCGTGTTCAAAGCGTTCCAAGAAGACAAGTTCGATTTGTGAAGACACATGGAAGCTTGGGAATGGGAGCTACCGTTGCCGCTGACACAGATAACCAGTGTTTGAAATGTAGAGACATGCATCCTGGGCAGGGCATTGCTCGCATCGCATTGGAGCATTGCATTGAAGCTTCAGAAGAAGTCGTCAGATTTATGAAGCTCCTGCATGCGGACTCTGATGAGGGATTCAGCTGGCACTCATGTATAGAGAAATAAGGCTCCAATTCAAGATACCGGTGCATTTCAATAAGCAGGTTCAACAGTATTTTTCATAAAATAGTCGTTTGGCAAACTGCTCTCGCGCAGCTGCATTTCTACAGCTGCTATGTCACACTGCACCGTGTGGTGTGGCATAGCGCGGCGATGGCAAGTTATGCCTAAGAAAAAGTATACATACATGCATATAGAAATCGCTGATATTAGTGTAGAAGCTGACAACCTACAGAGAAATTTGTAATGACAGTTCAGGGATGTAAATCTTTTTACGAGGCAACAGGTCACAGTTATTATTATCTGGTAGTCCTAGTAGTGTGCATTGAATATACTCTGATGGAAATTGTCTTGGGTTGGATGATTTCAAGCCACAGCGTGCATTGTTTCGGCTACTTTCTCAGATCAGTTCAATTATAAGTCCATCCAGATTAGCTCCAAGTTAAAGTTTTCTTTTTTTCAACTACCAGCTTCAACTACACTCAAGAACGCTGAGTCCAACGTTCGGTGTGGCCGAGCGGAAGTGAGGGATTGCGCAGGCGAAGGGACAGCCCGAGACAGGGTGGACATTGAAACGAACATTTCGGACAGTCTTGTTCCAAAATTTCTATTAACAACTGGACACATTCACCAGGTACCTCGCGAGGGAGCACCCATACATTCTTATCCTATTCAGAAGAATATATGAACTGCATATAAATTGGCTGCAAGCCTGGCAGAAAAAAGACACGGAATGGAATCAAGCAAAAGCGATGGGCACTTATTGTGAATTTGCTAGGATAAAACACAGCCTCAAGCCTACCCTGAATTATTTATAAACTCATGCTGGGTTCTCATTTGATCCCAGTTTTCCTCATCTTTTGCACTAGGCAAGAATCAAACGGCCATACAAGTAGTCAACCTATCCAGTTTCTATGAGACGACGCACAAAATACATATACACTGCCACAACACTGGAAAAACTTGTCTAAAAGGCACCTCCATGACAACATTACATACAGAAGACTATACCACACATCGCACTTTAAGGAGCTATATTCTTGCACAACACAAAAGCAAAACCATATTGAAGAACAAAATACATTTACACTCGCATATGCAGTTTTCTACAATTGCCAAGCTGGGAGAAAAGAACCCTACTGAAGAATTTACAATCATGAAATTGAATGGTCATCCTACCTTGGGTGGTTCCAAGGAGAGGGTGGCTTGTATGGAAAACCCTGAGGAGCAGATCCACGTCCTAAATCAAGACTATGAAGTTGTTCCATCAGTTGCGACCTTCGCTCCTTGAAGAAATCTAGTCTAGTTGTTAGTTCTACCAAAGTGGAGGATGTGACCATTGGTTGCCTCCCAAATTCAATGCCCTAACATACAAAAATATAAATCATCTTAGAAGCTACAGCAGCATATTTAACAACAAAGTACTGCGAGTCTCACTTACCTCTGCCAACTTTGGGACATTGATGGACACAGAGGTGTTCTCTGTTGACATACTTGTTGAGGCTTCTGTGCCTCTTGATTCACTTGAGGAGGCATCAAATGAAAGCTTTCGTGTGAGAGGCCTCGAAGAACCATAAGGTAGCACATGCTGCTTGATGTTTCTCCATTGTGATGACTCCACCGAACTCTCCTGCAGATATGATTCAATGTAAGTATTTGCTTGATGCAGCATCATCCACCAACTTTTCATCAGATTTGAATGGGAATGGCACACATAACCAGTCATTTTAGCATAAAAAAATTCCTATGAAGTTGATAATGGATGGCCATGTAGACTCTTATGAACAACAACATAAAGCTCCAAAAAATTTCTCCATTTTCTAATAGGACAAACTCAACTTTAGCACATGGAAATTTTTGCAGTAAATATTAAATCTCCTGACTAAAGGTCGGTCCATTTTACCAAAACACTGCAGACATGTGGAAATTAATTTTGAAATTATAAGCATGGAACTCCAACTGCTACTTCTTCATATTTGGTCACTAACAGTTTTAGTCAGTAATCAAGCAGTGGCCAAAAAAGACGAAATCCTCATTGGGGTCATCGGGGTCAACTTCATTATGTGATACGGATTTTCTTAAGCTTGAACAGTAATTTACTAAAGGATTTACAAATTTCGTCGGGGTTGACAGACCCTGATGAATCCCCTTAGATCCCCTATAATCAAGGCATGATACTCAGGTATTCATTTTCTATCACTTAATTTTTGCTTACCAGCTGGACAAGTTTGAATTTTCTAAATATACCAGCCATGAACAGTAAGAGTACCATTATATTGCAAAACTGAAAGTTTGTAATCAACATAGCATTTGAACAGAGAACTGAATCATGCATGCTAACAAGTGAAGATCAAGGAATTGAAATTTCAACAGGTTTAAGCACTAAATATGAATACTATGTAAAAAAGATTTTCATGACATACCTCATTTCTCTGCTTCTCTTGATTGCAGAAAGCAAGGTTCATATCAAATCCTTGTTGAACAAAGTTTCTGGTAGATCAAAAGTGTCATGTCAAAATCTGAGGAACATGGGATATACAGCATGTCTAGAAGCATTGACCTGCTAATCCAGTGACATAGCGCATACAGTAGAATCTATAATACAACTTACAACCAAGTTTAGCATGATTCTTTCTCTGATATTTAAGAAATGAATTCGCTTGAATGGCTTAGAATTACAGACAAATCCCCTTGGATTCAGACAAATGCAAGAAACCAAATTCCAGCATCGCCAGAGATCTAGAAACATCCCAAAGGAAGAAGGAATTTGTATCTTACTGCTGTGAGAAGTGACCAGGAAGGCGGTGATGACGATCATTTGCATCCACTACAGAGCCATACTGGTGTTGACGTTGTTGATTGAGTTGGAGGTGAAGCTCTGCAACCTTCTGTTTTAACCTTGCAACATCAGCTTCAGCGAGAGCAATCTCCTCAAGCTCTGCCCTTGTCTAAAGTACACAGGGAAGAAAATGAGATTCAATAAAACAAAGCCAGCAAGTGTAGGTATGATTGAAGGTAGTAAGGTACCTTTACGTCCATCGAACGAGCACTTGAAAACTGTCCAGAAGACATGCTCAAGCCAACCTCCAATGCAGCTCGCAGATCCCTCTCAGCCTGTAGCTGTTCTTGCAACCTGGAGACCTACAATTATAACAGTTATAGAAAGTACTATTAATGGATTATTCAACAATAATATGAGCAGCAAAATACGGGGAAAGTACACATTTCACACCCAACTTTTGGATTATGTTCAGTTTAAGCCAATTTAGCACAGGTAACATTTTTTGTCCCCTTGATTATCGAGTTGTGTGTGATTCAATAATTCCATCCACTAATGAATTCCTTTTCAACTCTTTCAACCTTGGTATCACACAGTAATTATACCATAGGTATAGGGTGTTACAAAACTATTAAAAAAAAGAAAATTAAAGCCAGCAGGAGAATATAATGACATCAATCATCACATCTCCCAAGTCCCAACAAACTTGTAGCAAGTTCATAGTACTCGTAAAAGCTCTTGACAGTTTGAATAGCATGCTCCAGATATGGGGGGCTATACCTAGAAATCCAAGGTAAACAGGACATCCCAGGGGCTAAGGTACCAAAGTTATACTCCCTCCTTTCCAAATTATAAGTCATTATGGCTTTTCTAGATACGTAGTTTTTGCTATTCACCAAGATATACATGATGTTTAGATACATGGTAACAGATACTCCCTCCATCCCAAATTATAAGTCATTCCAACTTTCTTGGAGAGTCAAAACATCTCAGTTTGACCAAATTTATATAACAAAAATAAGTATCATTAGATTCTTCATTAGTTATACTTTCGTAGTATACCTATTTGATGTCATAAATCTTTGTATTTTTCTATATAATTTTGGTCAAACTTGAGAAACTTTGACTAAACAAGAAAGTTTGAATAATTTGTAATTTGGAATGGAGTAGAAAAGCCAGAACCACTTACAGTTTGGAATGAAAGGAGTACTTTTCTTCTTAAAAGTTTCTAAAAAACAAACCATGGATAAGCAAACTGACAAGACTAGGAAATGGAGCATACATCCTGTTCCAAAGCCAATCTGCGCTCATGTAGTGCTTGTTTTCTTCTTTCCAAACTCGCCTGTAGAATCGCATTCCCTCTAGCCTGAGAGGCACTTACACTATTAGACTACAGGAAACGACTAGATCAAGGTTAATGAGCACATATGTGCATTCTTCCCCTACCTCTTTGGCAATTCTGTTCTGCAGATCATTCTTCGCAATCTCAAGCCTTTGAATAGCAAGCCTGAATGTTTATTTGCATAATAAAAGTAAATAAATTAAACTCTGGTTACAAGCATTCAAGAAAAGAAAGTCCAAAAGAAAAGTGTGCACTGTTTGTGAAACATAGAGGCAGATGTGGCAACATAACGAGAAAGCTAAGAAACAACTATTGTCACCGTTAAATAGTGAGCTTCAAATACAAATACTCCATATTTATAACTATGTAAGAATGGACAAAAATATGCTACAAGTATACGCTCCACGCCACTGTCAACCAACAAATTCCACTCCATGAAAAATTAGTCACATATGGTTAATGCTTTAATGAAGAGCTTACTCTTCTTCTCCAGATGAATCAACTGACTCTGAGTTTTGGCTCTTCCTTGCCTGCATGAACCATGAATATGAATCAGGATTTGAATGAGGCTAAGGCTATACTTAACAAAAAAAAAACAGCAAAATGGAATTCAATAGATTGCAATCAAAGGAAAACAGAAAAAAAAAATGTAAACTAGTTGTCTTGCTTACATTATTCCTCCCCCAAAAATTACTCCGCTTCACATGTGGGTGAGATCCATTAATTTTGTTTGACTGTCTCTCTATAGAATATTCAGAACTTTGGCTTGGTACAGAAATTCCAGGATCAAAAGAAGAAAGGATCTCCCCCATAGACAATGTCTCATGACCAACTGTTGGATTAGAAGGATTGTTTTCACTGAGTAAGGTGTTCACCTTCGCTGAACCGTTTTCAGTTGAACGGCTATTTTGTACTTTGCCCAAGTCCAAATTTCCTTCCAACACCTCCACAGGGCGTTCAGCATCTGACTCCTCAGCATTGACTGCCTGTTCAATCAAGAAAAGGGCAGTAAGCAACAGACAAAGTGATGGAAACTAGGATATCAACAAATAACAGAATTAAATATTAGAACTTGCTATAACAAAACCTAGAAAACAGTCAACAAAAGGAATGTTGGCACCAGAAAGATGTAACAAGCAAACATGTTATCATAAAAGTTGGAAATCCACCAACAAACCTTAAACACAGGTCTTCCTTAGATGCATATCCAAAATTTAACACAGACAAAATGGGACTTCTGGCCTGCACTATCATTTAATTGCATACAAACCAGATGCGACTAGGTAATGATGAAAATTGGCAGCATTTCCACTCAAGCCATTCATATTATTGATCAATGATGACAATGTTAAGTATATCAAGCCCATATATTGCAGGCGCATATGGGTTTGATAACAGAAAATCAGACATGCCACACTTTGTATGCCACCATTTCATATCATCACATGCACACCAGTACCAAACTCACGTTAAAGACTCACAGTAGTGATAGTAAAACCACCAAACACCAATTATCAGAAAAATCAGAATGAAGCACACAAAACCAAACCTTGTAGTCATAGAGGTCACTGCCAGCATATCCACTGCTCTCACTCAATTTTCCACTAAGTATACGCTCCACGCCATTGTCATCATCCATTTCTTGATCTACATCATTTTCTGCATCATGAAATCCATTGCCCTTGGCATCCAAATTCCCATCATCAGTTGATGCTTCAGTACCACTATCTTCAATTTGAGATTCAGGTGACAAGGAACATCTGAGGTGTTCATCCTGTAAAAATGGTAATCATAGATGGTCAATAGGGAATGATGCTTTCTTTCTGTCTCTCATGTGCAAATTTTTAAGCACTGAGCCAAATTCAACGCAGATACTGCAAAGATTAAATCCAAGGCTGAAAGAATCTTACATGAAAAATGCCATCATATTCCTCCAAGAGAGTTGCGACAATTCCTTGAGCACTGTTTGCAGCATTTGCTGCAGCAAGAAGCTGAGCAGAATCATCACCATCCATATCAAATACCTCATCCATCTCACATTCACCAGCCAGAAGTGGACGCAACAGAAGAGGCGCCATACAGGCAGCAACTGCCGATGCAGTCATTCGATTTTCAGAAGTGTGAGATGCAACGATGTGCATCATTTTTAAAATTCTACACAAAAAAAGAAAAAGAAAAACATTACAACTATTTCAGGAACGAATTTTTGTAATAATAACAAATGTTCGAGTACCTATGCTTCACATTATTAATAGCAGGGATGAAGAAAAATGCAATAAATACATCCGCTTAATGTTGTGAAATTGTAATTCTGAATAAAGTAGACAATAATGACAATAAGTGCAAGTAGCATCAGCAAGACAATAATGACATGCTTTATCACACGCAAATTATCATGCAGTGCATTTAGCATAAGCTATTAACCTGTCTGGCCAAGAGAAAGTCTAACAATAAGATAACTTTACCAAAAAATAAAAAGAAAGAAACTAGATGTTACCCAGTGCTTAAGGATATTGCTATGACAAAAAAAAATAAAAAAAAACTAACCTCTGCAACAACCTCCGATTGGGCTCAGGAAATGTCTCAGATATAGCGGAACGCATAGCATTTATCCTAGCATCCTTAGTTTCCAAACCTAGGCAAGTGAAACAGGGTAGGAACAGTAAGACACATAGTAAACATCAAAAGAATAAGAATGCATGAATAGTCCTGGGCTCTTGGATACATTCATAATAATCATCTGAGTTATTGAGATGCAACACCACTACTAAAGTTTTAGTCTAAAACAAGTTTCAACATGATCCACCAACAAAGAGAAATTCATAGGTGCAAGTTCTCCTAGTTATATTTGGCCAGTGACCAAAGTAACCAGTATTACTCAGATACCTGAGTCCTACTTAGTCTGAAGCTGGACAATCACACGTGTTGGATTCCAAATGGTATCTGGCATGTACCAAATAAATTTGATGCTTCCATCACTCCATCAGCCACACCCAAGTTGGACTCTGAAGAGAGCTGCCTTATGTTTATACCCCAAAAAAAAACACACACAGAAGGCTCCCTTTCCCATTATTTTTTATGAATACCGGTGTCGTATTTTGTATGAACTAGTCTCCCTACAGTCACAAGAGCACCGTTTTGGACATGGACTTTGACTGCTTATTTCTACTATATACTATGTTTACAAACCATACCAAAATATATATAAAGATTTTTTAGACAAACCTACATGCACGCTACCAAATGTTCAACCTTAACAAGCAGAAAGTAATTGATTATCGAAGTTTTCATAGGCTCACTGCAAATAATCCAAACCATCACTTGTATGTCTGTTTTACCTGTTTACAATACCAAACAAGACAATTCCTAATTTCCTAGGCAACCATCAGCCCCACCACGCCATCAATAAAGAAATTTAAGGCATATAATATTTACATCACATCATAGAACATATAAATAGTAAAGTATAACTGGCTTAAATTAAATATTATACTTACGAAATGCTTCCAATAATGCTGTGCAGCAAGAAGCAGGCACGGGAGATGATGGTAGCTCTCGGAGAACATGCTGAAGAGGCATCCCAACCAATGGAGTTAGTGAGAATCAATTATCAATTATTCATGATCTGTGGAGCATCAAAAAATATGAAACTGCAATTGCATGGGTACCTTTACACAGTCACCGACAATGTGAGCATCCTCATCTGCCGAAAACTCGGTCCTTCCTGTTATGGAATTGAAATGATATGTAGGCTAATCAACAAAATGTTGTCATACCAACACAAGAAGCTGCCAAAACCAAGGACCTGATAACAATGACCCTCCCTCCCTCTCTTTTTCTCTCCTCTCTTATGCATAGCAGTGGCAGGCTAGGCGATATATGAACATAAAGGAGGAAAGAAAGGTGAGGGGGGCTATACTGGCCCAGCCCATCCAGTACCACAAGGCCATAATAATACTTCACTCAATGCATCCCTGTACCTCCAATTATGTTTCTGCATTCCCTTTCAACGCAGCGCCAAACACTACATGCCAGTATCCCTCCGTCATGCAGCGCTGTTGATCCACCTTGTCACTCTGCATGCCCCCACATTGCGTGCACCACCCCCTCAGATGGAATACTAACGCATCACCCTTCTAAGTCGACTTCAGCCACTACTCCCATCTAAATCAACTGCAGCCACAGCTGACTGGAGATGGTGCTTCCCTGATCCAACAGCCAGAGTCAGCAAGGAGAATTTCTTATTGGCCTTATTGGCAAGTTCCATTCCTATCTTCTCCCTCCTTCCCTCCCACTGAGTTTCGTTTCGTGCCTTGTCACCTAGGCGAACAATGTTTATAATATTATTCAAAAGAAATGGTGCCAACCTTGTTCATATTCTTGCAACCTCCTGTCAACTTCTTCCACATCTGCAGCCTGCCTCAAAATTCCTTCCACTTTTATTCCTGCAAGAGAAGATTTACAAAACAATCAAAACTCATACCAAGGAAATTAACTTAGCAACATGTAAAAACTTAATGTTCAAGATAGTTTTTGTCCCCACCATGTTTCTCAAGAAAGCGCAGGGCTTTTTCTAAAAAAGAAGGGCTGCCATCAATATCCTCAAGGGCAAGCAGAATTGGCCTGCCTGTTACCAATGACTTGATCGGTCTCTTCTCTCTCCCTGGGATAGTAGGGAAAGGCATAATTAATAAAGCTCTGAAGATGAGAAGAATGAAAAGAAACAGTGCAGCAGACTAACAATTTGGAATAGCTCCTTCATATGTGTCAGCTGTTTCATTACGAAATATCCCATTATGTCCCATCACAAGAGCTGCATTTGGAGCTTGTGCAAGAGCTTCTTCCAATGCTGTTTTCCACTCAAACAAATCTTCAGAAGTTTCTGCCTGTATTATTATTTACAGAGGTGAGCTTTTGAAGAGAGATAGAGAACACACAAAAAAAAAACCTTTTATCAGAGGGACCTAATTATTGAGTTAAAAAGAAATGCCAAATACCTTAAGAGTGAATGCACGACCATCACGGCCATCTGGGAAAAGGACGGTCAACAATTTCTTGTCTTCTCTGACTACCACACTGTAAGTGAGAAGTGCTCATAATACAGTGTTACTGATGCACAACAAATTCAACAAAAAGGAACATGAAAAAGGAATTACAAGACTGAGATAAATACCTTCCAGAATTGTTCAAATCAATCCCTCCTAGAGTAACATTCACTTCACCACCTCTCTGGGGCAAGGTACTCTGCGGACTCCAACAGAAGGTTATTAGTCAAGTGAGAAAAGGTGTGCTTACATGAAATATAAATTGGACGGATAAGATAACAAGAGAAAAAAAAAAGGAAATGTCCATGTAGTAGACTAGTAGTTCAATAAATTCTACTAAGAATACCAGGGAAAAAGAACAAGCTGCTAGGCACAGCTAAGAATCTTGCTTTGTAGACTAGAATGAGGGTATAGTTATAACCAAGAGTGAATGCCCCAGAGCCAGCAAGCAGTCATGACTCATGACTCATGAGGGCAGTGTTGTATGGCTGAGGCAAGGAGGAAACGTCATTCTGATTTCTGCCTGTTCTTTTCTGATAATCCTCTTTTAAAAGAGTTTAGAACTAACTGTTAGGGTGGAAGTTTACTTAAACTGAAAGGATCAAATCTCTAACTTCCTTACCTAATTTAGCCAACTTAATGGGCAACAAACAAATCCTGATTGTGGACCTGCTGCTGCATTGCTATAGCATGGGGTTTATCATTCCCAAATAAATGGATCTCTGATGCAAATCTTTATACAACTATATGGTATCCGATAGGCGATAAGTTAGTTGTTATACATCTGAAGCAAGGAAGAGCACAGTACAGAAAAAGATGAGGCACATGATAACATTACTGCTGCATGTAACAGCTCTCAGTCCAAGAATGATGAGTGCATAACGTATGGAGGCCAAGTCAGACACTAGTGTCGCTTCAAAGCACGCACTCTGTTGGCAAAGCTGGCTAGCTCTTGCTGTTTTCCGTTGTATGTGTGATGGGCTAACAAAAGCTGCACTTGTTGCATCGGCGTTGTCACGTGCATCACACAAACATGATTGGCTGCATGTGGCTCCAATACAATGACGATTAATTTAAATGCAAGTATGCAACCGGAGAGGGATTTCCAACCCTTAGGGACTTATCAATTCTGGATGGAGTGAGCATCATTGTATCAGTTAAGGAAATCTATGTTGTACTACCACAAGAAGTAAATCAACCATCAGATGTTAGTATGTTACAGCTAATGGTAATTTGTCCTTGGAATGATTTATATTGAAGATCCGATCTAGGTAAGCATAGAATTCTAACAACATGGAGAGTTCAGGTAAAGAGGTACTGACAGGATCACTCTTGAAGAAAACCAATGATGTTCTTGTGAGGATGAACCAACGTTTCTTCCATGATTTCCATCCAATCCCTGAAAAAGCAAGAAGCATGAGTTATTTTTCTCAATAAAGTAATAAACAATAAGAGGTACTAACGGAACAGAACTTACAAACAATTAACCATGTTGAACTGAACTATTATGAGATCAGTGTCGCATCAAACAAATTTATATAGCAAAATATCGTTTGATTACTTGATTTTATTATTTAAATAATAATTCCAATAACTCAAATCATTTGTGCAAATAGATTGAGATATTATTTAGTTGATCAATTTGCTGTCAAGCAAAAAAAGACAATTTGAAAATCTAGTGTCTGATACATGACTGTACATAACAGCGGTTACTTTTCTTACACAATTAACCCAGGAGAACTGAGAAAAAAATAAATACAAGCAATTATGTTTTTTTTTTCATGCATAAAGCAGCTTCTTCAGTCTCATCTTTAAGAAACAATCTTTTCAGTTTTACATACAATTCTAGAATTTCCTTCAAGTTTGTGGTGAACATACTCCCTCCGTCCCAATGAATATGCAATTATGGGAAGCGTGCCAGTAAAACTGTGTCAACTTTGACCAAGTTTAGCAAAAGGTATTAGCATTTTTTGTCTCGAAATAATTTTTTATGAAAATATATTTCATAACCAATCTAACGGTACTTATTTAGTCTCATAAGAGTTAATATTTTTTTCATATAATTTTAGTCAAAGTTTGTGATGGCTGACTCCTCAGAATGTGAGAATTGCATATTCATTGGGACGGAGGGAGTATATTCGATTGTTCACCAGGGAACTAACATGACACAAGCACCGTGTGGGAAACACTATGTTGAAAAAGATAGATAGGGGATAAGGGGTACCTTTGGATGATATGAAAAGAGGCCCACTCTTGAAAACCTGGTTTGGAACAGTTATGGCATCAGAAATGTAATGCAAACAGCAAATAATGAAAGAGTTATATACTGCACTAGCCCACCCCCAAAACCCTAGTTTTCAATATGTACCACCAAAGGCTGATTCAGTATAAGTAGGATGGAGCAAAAAAAAAATGTCCTGCTCAGTTAAGTAATTTTGGTTTTAGCTCTAGTGATAACGGGAAATGCCCAGCTGTGTCCTAAATGCGGGAAGCATGAACAGGTACGAGGAGTAACCGAAGTGGATCGCTTGAATTAGTCAATGCATCTGTGTGTGTTTTTCTAAAATAAATAACAAGATGTTATCACATAAGTATCTGGGCTGGTCCATTAACGACAAACGTCTTTTTTGAATTTCCATGACGCCTGCATGTTTTGCGGCTATAAGCCCATTGATCCATAAATAATGTACACATTTTTGGACGGTTGATGGCAGGTTGTGCTACAGTAGTGCATTTCCATATCAGCCTGGTAGATTCTTCTCACTCATTGTATTGTTGCTTCTCACAACCATATAGCTCGCTGCTTGGTTTCCCAAATACTCTAGCATATTTTTACCGTTTCCATCCCCAAGTTGCATACCACAAATACCCTAGCCTGATCTTCCTTTTTCAGCCTGTTCCATGTTAATTAATGTCACTTTCTTTTGCGGAAAATCAATATCACTTATCTCAGCAGCTTCCACCGCACCCTGATGGCAAATTTCACCTACACCCAGTCCAAATCTGAACTGCACTGCCAGCAATCCACCAGTACCATCATCAATCCGTGCAAATGTAGCTCGTGAGGACACAGCCAGGCGGAAACTCTACAGGCCGTCACCTCAGCACCGCAATCCAACCAAGGTCCAATCCACCCTATTAATAGTAACAGAAGCAGCGACTTGTGCAGGCCAAAACCACAGTAGAGAAGCGCATCCTTGCAGTTCAAGCCATGCAACCTTAACAAGCAAGCCAAGCAAGCAAGGTACCGGGCACCGGTGGCATCCAGCGATACGCGAGAAATGGGGGAGGGAGATGCCCATCAGCATCGGATAAGAAAACAGCACCAAAACCCCCGCAACCAACGCCCGGGTACCCACGCAAGGAACCGCGCGAGCGCACGCACGCACCGTGTTGCCGTTGGCCGCCGCCGCGGCGCCGCCACCTCCGCGCTGCTGGTGGTACCGCTCAAACGCCGCCCCCGCCACCGGCGCAGACGACATCCCTGTCCGTCCCGCCCGCGCCTGCGCCGCCGACGCCTCAGATCGGCCGCCCCCGCGCTACGGCAGGCGCGGCATTGGATCCGGAGCGGCCGCAGTGGGCGCCGCCGCCACCAACGCCGATCTGGCGCGCCTCGGAGGGGCGGCCGCTAGGGTTTGTTTGGGTTTTGTGCGGCGGCTTGTGCAGCAGGAGGAGGGAGGCAGAGGCGGAGAGCTGGAGGAGGGAGGGGTGGTGGTACGGCGAGGGTCGAGGGGGAGGGAGGAAGAGAAGGAAAGCGACGCAGGCGGTCGCGCTGTGAATGCGATGGCAGCAATGGCGCTTTCTCTCTCTCGTCCAGGTCCAGCTGCACGGGCTGGCTGCTTTGGAGCCTCT
>DXKC01000765.1:0-12187 GCA_031170775.1 Cymbopogon citratus
GGGCCACAACACGAGAGCCCGGCACAGGCGACAATGAAGGCGAGTCCAGGCCCGCCATACACTCAGAAATCGTCGACGTAGAATAAGGGTCTCCAACGGAGCTTGACCCTCTAGAGAGACGGATGCCGAAGCAAGGCATCCGGGAAAGGCGTCAAGATCATCCAGCATTGGGTCGACCATGACGAGCCAAGCAGGAGGCTCTACGCACTTGCACAACACCTCCGCCAATGGATCTAGCTCGAGGAGGCAGAGTGCGATAATCGAAGCAGTGGCGGCGTCAGTGTAGTTAACAGGCTTGTCGAATTTGATGTCCATCACTGGCTTACCACCGCAGAGTCGGCGTTGTCTCCGGCGACGAAGGTGCTGTTGGCAACCCCTCCCCCCAGACACCTTGCACGGTCCCATTTGCTGTCGGTGGACTACCGAGTGTTGCATGTTGAGAGGGCGGTGGGTTGTCAGCACTAGAGTGGTGAGGATTGGCCAGCTGTTTGGCGCCGCCTTGGACCGCTTGCAGTCCGTAGTGAAGTGGTCGAAACCGCGTCAGCGCAAACAACGCCGCGGCATAGCAAAAATTATTTTTATATATAATTTATACACCTAACTTATTCGAAAAAGTTTCTACATACAAGTTTTCATCAAATGTTTTCGTCCTAAAAGTATGTCCGATTAAAATCCCACCTTTTCCCGCGGCCAACCGGCAACAAAGACAACAAACAACAAAATTCAAGAATTATTCGTCAGATTAAAGTTCGATGGTTCAAAATTTGTGTGTTGGGAGCTGCCGAAACACAAGCTATGTGCCGTCAATATGCGGTTTTGGTAGACGAGATTAAACATCCTAATGACATGTAGACAGCCCCTGTTACTTAGGAGTACCTCTTCACTATTATAAGCTTAGGAAAGAGGATATCCAACCTTTGGTGGATAAATTGCTTAGTAGGATGGTTGGTTGGAGAGGTAGACTACTGTCTTCTGCAGGAAGACTTACTTTGGTCAAAACCTATTTAGCTAGTATCCCAGTGTATCTTCCCCTCCTTGAAATTACCTAAGTAGGCAATTAGGCTGATTAATTCTCAGTTAGCTAATTGTCTGTGGGATGATGACCCCGATGCCCACAAGTTTCACCTAGCTAACTGGGAGAGTGTTAGCATGCTTAAAGATTTTGGTGGGCTGGGAGTTCCTAGTTTAAGAGACCTCAATATTTGCCTGCTGGCCTCTTAGATTAGGAGGTACTATAACCTAGATGGAAATAAACTCTGGAGGCAGCTGATTGACCATAAATATAGAACGAATAGACCTAACATTTTCTGTAACCCTACTGTGGGGACCTCAAATTTCTTTAAAGGTATGGTGTGGGCAGGTTCTGCTGCAAAGATAGGGTTTAAGTGGCAGCTAGGTAATGGTCAGAAATGCAAGTTTTGGGAAGACAATTGGGTGGGCAGTTCTAGTCTAGCCATCCAATATTAGAAGATTTATATCCTAGCTAACGAGAAATCTGCTACCGTGGCTTTTCTTTGGATGGTAGTAACTTGAAGTGCACCTTCAGAAGGTGTATAGATGATAGGTTCTACAACCTGTGGTTAGAAGTTATTCAGATTGCTTCCACTATTAATTTCACACTTGAGGAAGATTCTTTAGTCTGAAAATTTAATTCTTAAGGTGTTTATTCTTCTCAGTCACTTTATAGAATTATTAATTTCAGGGGTATAACCCCTGTTCATGTTCCTGCAGTCTGGTCAATCAAAATTCCTCCTCGTGTGCATTTCTTCCTGTGGTTGCTCTCGAAAAATAAACTACTGACTAGAGACAACCTGTCTGTTAGGATAGAATTAGGTGATCTAACTTGTCTTTTTTGTACTGAATTAGAATCTGTACACCACTTGTTTTTTTTGGTTGTGTGGTTGCCGAACAACTGTGGGTAGCTTTGTCTGAATAGCGAAGTAGGTAAAGACTTCTTGTCAATAGGAAATTTGTGGTTAAGTAATAAGAAATTTGCTGTCACTAATATTTTATGTAGTGCTGCCCTGTCGGGGCTTTGGAAACTAAGGAATAGCTTATGCTTTCAGGAAACACAGTGGAAGGGTGGACATGTCCTGCTACTGATGGTGGCCGGCATGTTGAAGAACTGGATTCTTCTTTGTCCAGTGGAGGTGCGACAGGAGTTCAGCTGATGCTTGGGCAAGTTGGTGAACCTGGCGTCCAGACCTCAGCGCTTGCCAGGCTTGGTCAGATAACAGACCCTGGGAAGCGGCGCCTGTATCAGACTAGCCTTGACTGGAACTCTACTTACTTGCCGGAGGAAGCTCGGCGCCTGGTGGTGGATGACCTGGAGAAAGCAAATCGGGAAGGGAAATGGATCGACTTCTCTAGCTAGAAAGTTGACTGGAATATGTAGTGTGTGGTGTTTACTTTTGGCGGCTGGCAGGGGCGTCCTCGAGCCCGTGCGGGCTGGGCGACCGAACAGGGCCCCCAAAAATCATAGGCCCCAAGATTTACTAAGTATACTAAGTATATATACTAATTATGGGCTTTGTTTAAACTAGAAAATCAACCAAAACTGCATTTTGTGGCCCAAAAACGTGACCATCTAGAGCATAGGAGGATGACACGAAGAGGCCGGTGTCCGGTGTCGGTGGTTCCAATTTTCTGGTAATTCACACTGGAGGCTGGTTCCACGCCCTAGATGAAGTCTATGTCGTTATTCCTCACTTGAGATTAGATCGGAGACGCTACTTTATTTAGTTAATCTTTCGTGTATTGTGTCTGTACACTAATTGATCTAGGGTTATTGTTTCAACTTGCAAGTCATGTCTTCTTCAAATTGGATTAGAAAATATGAATCAAGACATCAAAAGCGTATTAAAAAACAAAGAATGCTAAAAGAATATTGCTTTTCAAGTGATAGTTATACAATAGGTATAATTCTTGGTATACGTTGCTATACTTTGTGATATAAGTAATATATTGATTGATATTTGCCATTAGTTTCTCATTTTAATACAAGATATAAGGCCTCCACTAAATGCTTCGAACTGGGCCTCATATTTTCCCGAAACGCCCCTGCGGCTGGGTGGAACTATTCTCTGTAAACACTGAAGTGCGTGGTTCTGGTGCTGGTAAACACTTAACTGTTGGTCTTTGATCTTTATAAAGGCCGGGGGATCCTCCCCTTGAACTCTAAAAAAATTATATGCAGGACCTTGTCAAGTAGCAGTAGTGCAGTACTGCTGAATGGGATTAAACTATTTGACACCGATACCGTTATTCATACTGCTAGATCTTGACTAGAGATAGAAGTCTGGGAAGGCATATAGTATTCGCAAAAAAAAAGTAGATGACAATCAATGCGACAATGCTTCGTCCTAAACCTGTGCCAAGTTGGAACATGTCATCGTCCCGCGGACATCAACTTCATAGCTTAACAGACACGACACAGTTCACAAGATGTGACACCAACCGACGACGTACGGCCGCTCCAACCTGTCATCGTCCCCCGGACAGATCGGACACCGTGCCGTGGCTCTCGCCGGACGCTGACGACGTCATCGGATACAACATGGCGTACGAGTCGAACCCGTTGCTCTGCAGCGTAGCCATGGCGCCGAAATCCAGCACCGTCGGGGACGGATCCGGGAGCACCAGGCTGCCGTCCAGGTAGTTCACGACCTGCGGCATGCTTGGCCTCGCGCCGGACGAGGCCTGCGTGCAGAGCAGACCCAGCTTGAGCGCCAGGCTCGCCTCGCCGGCGTCGTACTCCCCCTGGAGCCTCGCGTCCACGCAGTCATTGATCCTGCCCTCGGACCAGCGCCCGAGCACCCAGTCCACGAGCAGGACGCGGCCGCCGTCGCCGCGCGCGTCATCCTCGATGGGTCGCCGCCCACACGTGGCCTCCAGGATGAACACCCCGAACGCGAACACGTCGGTGAGCGGCGTCGCCTTGGAGGTGCGCGCCAGCTCGGGGGCCAGGTAGCCGATTGTGCCGACCACCCGCGTCGTCCGTGGGTTGCCGCCGTGGTCGTGCAGCCTGGCCAGCCCGAAGTCGCCCAGGTGTCCGGCCATGGCGTCGTCGAGGAGGACGTTGCTCGCCTTGACGTCGCGGTGGACGATCACCTGCTCGCAGTTGTTGTGGAGGTAGAAGAGGCCCAAGGCGACGTCTCTGATGACCTGGAAGCGCTTGCACCAGTCCAGAGTAGGCTTCCTCCCATGATCGTACAGGAATTTGTCGAGGCTTCCGTTAGGCATGTACTCGTACACCAGGAGCAGCTCGCCTCTCCGGCGGCAGTAGCCGAGCAGGCGGACAAGGTTCCGGTGCTCGAGGCGGCCGATGCTTGTGATCTCGGCGACGAACTCTTTGATCCCTTGACGCGAGTCATGCGACACCTTCTTTACAGCTACCTGGAGCTTGGACGCCGGGAGCACTCCCTTGTACACCTTCCCGAACCCGCCGGAGCCGAGTAGATGCCTGTCGTCGAACCCGCCGGTGGCGTGGAAGAGGTCCTTGTACGAGAACCGGCGTGGCCCGAATTCGTCCTCCCATTCCTCACGAAGCTCGGCGTACTTGGCCCTTCTCCAACGGAACACAAACAAGCTGGTGACCGCGGCAAGGGCGAACGCCACGACGCCGATTGGCAGCACTACCTCGAGGACCGTGTTTGACCGACCGCCGCCGCCGCCAGCTACCGGCGGCATCGGCAGCATGGAGTAGTCCAGTGGAGGAGCTGATCCGTTCAAGGAAAAGCTCCAGCCAAGGATGCAGTGCCGCGACGACATGGCGCCCAGGGAGGAGGCGAAGCCGACGTACGACGTTTCCGTGATCACCGTGGAGAGGTCGACGGCATGGGAGAGCAGAGGCTTGTTGGGCTTCGGCACCCGCAGGGGTGCTAGCGTCACGTTGAGCTCCGTGCTCGGGCCATCGTAGTCCACCCACACCTGCATGACCTTGCCGCTGATCAGGCTCAAGTTATGGAGCACTCCACCGTCGTCGTAGTAAGCTGCCGACGAGGCCTTCACAGACCTCAGCCCGTTTACGTCAATCCCGACGTGGTTGCTGTCCATGTCCCCGAACTCCACGTCGAGCAACGTGTCGAGCTCGACGGCGAAGACATGGTTGGTGGCGTTCCCGACATCGCTCGTGTTGAAGAGACCCATGAACTGGCTCGGCAACGTGTCCGAGAAGCTCCTCGTAGGGGTAGGGCCTATGAAGAAGGCGATGCCGTAGGCGCTCAGCTCGGCGTACTCGGAGAGGATGGCGAACACGAAGGTGGTCGAGAAGGAGAGCACGCCTCCACCGGCGCTTGAGCGGAAGTGGAGTGGGGCTGGGTACACGCCGTGCCCTTTCATCAGGTACGTGCCGTTGGTGAGCACGAGGACGCCATCCGGCGTGACCATGGCTGAGTAGTCGATGTTGATGTTTGCGCCGGCGAAGCCATTGAAGACGAAATCGATGGCGCCGCTGGAGGAGTGCACAAAGTTGAGGCTAACGCAGAGAAGGAACATAAGCAGTGCCATGGTGGCTGTACTATACAGAATATGGCCTAAACTGAATGCTTTTGCATCAGTGTGCAATCTGCTATCGGCAATAGATCGTGGCATTTTAGTAGAGAATGAATGAATGTATTCTGTTCTATGTACTGTAAATAGCAACCGGTCCATTCAAAGGATTACTCCGATTGGTTGGCTGATTGACTTGTGCGATGACTTGAGTGTTCTATTCTCATTCTTATTCCTTGTCTCTAGACTAGAGAAGTAAATCGTTGTTTCCTACTTTCTTTTTTCTTTTTTTTTAAACGGAGTTTCCTCGACTTTTATTGAAAGCCAGAGCGTTTAACAAGAGTACAGAAGGCTGGGGATGCCAGCACACCAGAAAAGACCATTCAAAACGATTACAAGCCACCCCTGGCTAGATCTCCACTACGTAAGAGAGCTCGACGTCGCTTGGTTTGAAGTTCTTCATCCCCTCCAGCATCACGTCCTTCAGACTTTCATATCGCTCTCGGTCCAGCTCCTTCAGTCCAACACTCCATTTCTGCATATATGATATGGCATTGAACAAAACATCAGTGGGAGCTTTCGGAGCAACCTTGGAAATGGCCAGCTTATTCCGTGAATTCCATAGCGCCCAAGAGATGCCTGCAAAGATGAAAATGATTAACTTGTTCGGTAGTCCCACGCTACCTCGGAGCCAAGTTTGACAGAAGTCATCCAGATCCTTCGGAAAACTCCCCAAACCAAAGGTGTGTTTAATAAAACTCCAAACAAAGGTCGCCATCGGACAATGGAAGGCTTTACACCTATTATGAATTTATGATAGAACAAATAGGTAGTTGTAAAGCAATATACTACCGCTGTCCTAAGTATTGCTTTATGATAGAACAAATTGGAGACCATTGATCACAAAATGTGAGCAGTCTTAGAATGTACTTCCTCTGCGTCCTTATTTATACTCTTGGTCTCCAAGTATCCTCCGCCTGTCTTGTAGTATAGGAGAGAGCCCTGTGACAGCTGACAGATGCATATTCCAATTTGCAACAGTCTAGAACAAGAAGCTGGCTAGAGAAAAACCATACTCACCCGTCCTTATCTTTGCATCACAAGTTCAGAGCTAAACTAGTCCACGCGCTGGCCTGTTTCCCGATGTGATAAAGATGAGACATAGCTTTCTTCATGCTTCTGTTGGCTCACCATGTTTTCTGAATTCGCTGTCACCTGAGGAGAGGGAGGCACTGGGACATTCACCTAGACAGAGTAAATAGCAATGGAGGTGTATCCGTGTATGTTCCAGACGTCACTGCATCTCTAGTAGAGGTGTTGGAGACTCTGGTAGAGCTCTGGCCCTTGTTTTGGATGGCATGTGCAATTGTGCATAGAGGTATTAATGGGACTTGTTGATTCACGATTTCCTCATGGGTCGAGGACAATTTTGTTTCGCAATGAATGTGAATAACAGAAGTGCCTTTCTGACTGGTAGAGTATCATCCCTGCGTACATATATTTAGGATTTTTGCTAAGTATGTGTGGATTGGTGTTAATCAATATATTCAGTCATTTCGAAGAATTATTGCTTCACTCCTTGCTGCTCATTTACTTGGGAATTGTCAGATACTTAATAATTCATATGTGATGCCACTATTCACTAAATTTACAACTGTCATTCACGTGAATATGTATGCTTGCTTGCAGAAAAGCATCCTCGTGTTCATGATTCCTTCCTCCAATCCGAAGGGACCAGCTTTTAAAACATCAACTGAAATTAGAAATAAGTAGCTACCTAGCTGTTCTGATAACAAACGTGTCCATTCTAGTTCTAGATTAAAAGTTCTAACCCAATTGTGTGTTGATCCACACTCACCAGCAACTTTATTACAATGCATTCATGAAAATTTGAGAAGTATTATAAAGAATATCTTTGGTGTAAATGCACACGCACAAAAATATAAAAAGGAAGGCCTACATCAGGAAGGAATGGTATGTTGTTGTCTTATTGGTGAATAATACAAGAGCAAAATCCCATCACATTCATATTGAGAACAACCTATAATAGTGTAGCATCATCCTGTATCTGAAGCCATGCATCGCTCTGAGGCAAGTTTCAACGGTAGAAATTCAGTATACTTTGAGTCCTGATGCTTCTCTGAAAAACGTCAATCTACACGGCGGTGACATTGTCACCATCCTTGGCTGTCAGGTGCAACAATTTCTGATTAGGTTTAGGGTTTAGAGTTTGGGGTACTTAGGACTGCGCCGCTAAGCACCAAACCTATACCCAAGGCACAATTCCACTCCATCGTCAAGGCAGTCGCTCGGAGACTGCCACCATGTCCCATGCTCTCTTATGGCAAGGAGCGGCCCACTGCTGTACATTTCATTGAATTTGGCAAACTGAATCATAGGGTTGACATCAGAATTCTTGTACCGGCCGTTACCGTCGTTCTTCCGACGAAGCTAACTGACCATGATGACTCAAGTGATTGTGCCGTGGCCTGAGGGCTAGGCTTGTGAAACATATATAGGATCAACAAGCTAGGCCTCTCACAGAAGTCATTAATAAGAAGACCAAAAGTACGAGTAGCGCGGGCTGCAATAATTTTCTGTGCCAGCTCGGCCACATGCATGGATTTCTGCTCCATTCATTTTGTGTGTCTCGATTCATTTTGTGTATAAACAGGGGAAAACTAAATTGTGTGTCTGATGAGGGTCGAAGCTATCGTCAGCTCACCAGCTAGTCACCACACGTTCCTCAGACTATTGTCTGGGTGAGGGAGGCACCAGGATATTCGATGGTGCAGGGGCCATGGCCATATATGTATCAAGAGAGATTTTTATCGGTTTCATTTCTTTACTAAATCGCCCTATCCCAACACTATACATGTGAGGGTATCTTAATTTGCAATTCTCAAATGGTACATGGTAAGCAGGAAGGGGGTACATAGGTAACAGAATAGCTTAGTCAGTTGGTTAGCTTTTTTTGTGGTTGTTCCCCTGGGTTAACTACGAACACATGTCTTCAACAACAAGGAAACGTTAATAAAAGAAGGGACAAACAAAAACTAAGCTTATAACTTGGATGGCCTCGTCATTTTATACTAAACCTAATCTGTAATTTGAACTTTCAATCAATTTATTAATATTTGCATAGAAACTTTAAATTATACGAAGGGTCGGAATTGTGAAATTATGGACAAGAACGAACTAGAAGAGATTGAGCTCCCAGCTGAAATTGGGCTCCTAAGCACTAGCTTGCGCCTAAGTGCGTTGTTGCCCTACTATGTAATTGTGCCAGGCAGCAGGCGCATGCGTCAATGGATTCGGCCTTGGCGCTCCCGTGCGGCTGCTCGCTGGTGGCCCGATGGCACTAAGAGGCAATAGAAGCTTCCAAAAATTGGATTTTAATCTAGGAAATTAGAAAAATATCACAACCATCTGGAAAAATTTACAAAAAATTGTAATCAATGAATAAATGCATTTTTTTAAAAATATTCCACAACACGAAATGCAACCATCTTGAATATAATATACTTTAATGTTGAATGTATTCATGCAAGTTGCCTCTCAATTTTTTAATTCTGGAAAGTTTTCAAAATTAATTTATTATAATTTTTTGGGAAAATCGTCAACTTTTTTTTTGTGGATATTTTTGTCATTTTACCGTAGTTGAATCCATTTTATATAAGCTGCTGAGATATTTTCATGTGCTCTAAATATTTTATATGTATTTATAACGTTAATCTATCTCTAGAATTTTTATTAGAATTGTTAGAATCAAAGAGACATTTTTCATGGTTTTAAAATATCATCATGTATTTACTGGTTTTTTTTGAAAGAGATAAAACCACCTTAAAAAACCATTTCAAACCAGGGAATAAAGACAATTTAATTGGGTTTAAGAGTTGAGGGACATGATATCGGATTTTGAAGTACAATAAGCAAAATCTGACAACATTGACAGTTTAGGACCACATAGACAGTTTAGGAAGGTGGATGGGACTTTTTTTTTCCTAATTAGCAAGCTGCAATCATTTTGTGTCAATTCACCCACTTGACCAGCCCCAAATCAGTAGCTTAATAACCACATGCAGCTGTGACAGATGGTGTGAAGAAAGGCATCTCTGTCCTACTCCTTGTCTCTTCTCAATCCTTATTTATACTCCTTGGCCTTCATTCATTCATGTATCCTCCCACTGTCCTGCAATAGGTGAGAGCCGTGAGACCGAAATATATAGTCCAACACAACACTTCATTTCAGAACAACAAGCAGACCAGAGAGAACCATGCTTACCCTTTGTGTGGGCAAGGGAGGCACCAGGATGTTAGCCTACACAGCGGCAATTGCAAGGAGCAGCAAGAGTTTGGTAGGCGGCAGACGTCGCAATTTCTCAAGCGTGTAAAAGTTAATCAGAGGTGCCGAGAATGGAAAAGGTTGGCCCTATTTTGGATGGTGTGTGCAAAGAGATAATGTTAATAGTGCTTGATTGAAGACAGGAAGAGGTCAAATGTAGCTCCTAGCGACATCGAATTCGCAGAGTTGTCTTTCTGATAGGTCTCACATGGTTGAGTGTTCCCGAATCCCCATCCTCACATCATACCCTTAAATTAAGCCTTTTGTTAAGTACAGTAATATGTATGCATCGTTCACCATGTTATACACAGTTTTGCTAAGAAATGTCTCTGACACCAATGGGAAACTGTGCTCGCGTCCAAATCACTTCGCTTGGACAGGATCATGACAAGTCCGAGTAAATAAAGTATTATAAAGGAATTAGATATATAATAAACATTCGCTTGAATATTTTGTTTTATTAATTAATGATTTTATACATATGAACACGTGAACACCATTGATCTCCATATCAGATTCTTGACCTGCTCTGTAGGGTACGTCTGGGTATAGCCACCACGATGGCTTATTGAATCTCATCAGAAGTTGAAAAGCTAGGTCCATCAATGCCTCACAGCCATATGAAAACATACAAATTAAGGTACATCTTTAGTGTCCTACAATAATTGTTTGTGAGGCATGGATGGACCTTATTAATTAACATAGGCGTCCACATTAGTCACTTAATCACACCTAACACAGGCCACTGGCAGCAGCATGTTCTGGGCAAAGACCTCTCTTCTCAATGCAATGCTCATATATACTCTGAGCCGTGAGACTAAATAGTCCAACGCACAGACACCAAGAACAACAAGCGAGCCGATCAGAGAACCATGCCCACCTGTCCTCGTCTTTTCTCATCACAAGTTCAGAATTATCAAACCGGTCTGTGCAAGTAGGTTTGATTCCCTACATAGGAGCTTTGTTTTTGTTGGCTCACAAATTCACAATTCCCAAATTCCGTTGGTTGTCTGGCCGTTTGGGCAAGGGAGGCACCGGGAAATCGCTTGCCGAGATGGTGATAGTTACAAGGAGTAGGAGGATACATATACGTTCGAGATCATTGACACGTCCAAAGTCATTAGATCTACCAGTCAGTGCGACAGTGACCAAAAGATCCCATTTGGATCAGTGTGTCTGTATAGTCTGTCTTGGCTCGTGATTGCATAGTTTCTGTCTTGGCTAGTGCCTAAACCAGGCTAGCTTTGTTCACAAGCTAAACAGATGGAAGCTGCCTATTTGTTTAATGACAGTGGTGAGACATTTTTTTTAGATAAATGGATAAAATTCAGCTTTAGACCTCTTTTTATGTCACACCCCAAAATTTCTGATTTTGGGTTGTGTGTAGAAAAGACTAATTAAAGTAAATGTTTTGAAATTTGGATAAAATTTACCATCAATTTAGCTAAAGGAATTTAGATATCTTCCAATCCTTGCCGGGAATATTTTTGGACTTTTCTTGAATCTTTTCCTATTTATCCTGGAGCTTAATCCTATTTTTGGGTGCTCTAAAAATTCTTTTTCATGAGCTCTAAATACTTTATTTGGGTTCATTATGTTTCATAGTATCTTTAAGAATTTTTCCTGAATTTTCTGAGTTTTCGGAATATTTTTCGAGGCTTAAATATCAATTCTATTTTTTCTAGAATTATTTTAATTCCGAAATTAATTAATTACGAAAATAATAAAATCTCTGAATTTTGCCCACGCCCAAAGGACACGGGCGGCCTTGGAACTCTTACATTAAAGATGATGATTCTTGTTGTTATTATGCCATTGCTTACCGTTTTATGCTATACATTATTTATGTTACATTGATCATGAGTTTATGGGATCTATACTTACTATACTTGTAGAGTTTGACATAGACTCACTCTTGCTATTTCCCCACACCCAAGAGGGTTTCCATATTGCTAGATGGAGAAGTTAGTAGGCTTGTGATCAACCAGTCAATTTTGATCCAGTGGAATGGAGTTTACACCCAGAGATCGAAGTTGTCTATCCGTTGATTGCTTCTAAGGTTATATATTTCTTTTGCTATATATGTACGTTATATATTAAGCATTGTTTCTTGATACTATCCTATCTGGTTTTTGTCCTTAAAACCGGGTGTTACATTTTAAGACCGAGGCAGCAGTACAAAATTATTACCGCAAGTTTTGCTAACTTTCTCGCATAATGTGTTTAACATTAATAGCTAATATGAATATGAAAGATAAAAGGCCATCCATGGAAGACGAAGAACTGCATGGACCTTGATTTTAATAACTTGACCAAGACTCACACCCAAATCACTGCAATATTGGAGACGAT
>DXKC01000766.1:0-20515 GCA_031170775.1 Cymbopogon citratus
CACGCAGCTCTTGTTTCTCGAAGTTCTAAAACGGGGAAACAGTTAAACACTGTTATTCTCTTCAACAAATAATAAAGTATAACGGGAAGGCAAAAAAATCATAAACTATGTTGGAAAAACTTGAAGACAACCCAATGCTATTTTTAGAAAATTACACTAATCATATGTTTGAAAATATAATGACCGAATATGTGTCTTTCATGAGCTATGTAAATATTGTAAAATAATCTAGACAAGTATTCCCTCCATCCCAACATATTTGTGGCTTTTGTTTCCCAAGAAACAATTTTGACAAAATATATATTAAACAAAATATATATTAAAAATATTAATGTTTATGGTCTATAATTAGTATCATTGAAAAGATCTTTGAATCTAGTTTTTTATAAATTTATTTGATGATATAAATGTTTGCATGCATTTTGTACAAATCGAGTCAAAATTATGGCATGGAAACCGGAGACGACAAATATATTGGGGCGGAGGGAGTAGTATGTTACTAAGAATTTCAATTACATGTTATATTTTTCTATATCCATCACCAAAAATATAACCCTACATTTTGTCTAAAATTATTTTATTTTAAGTTTGAATAAATTTATAGAAAATATTATCATACAATTATGATTTCAAATAAGTATACCACAAAAATATATTGATAAAACATAATGTTACTTATTTAGTATCGTAAATAAGTATGGTAATTGGGTTAAATTGAATAAGGATGGATTAAGGTTAGTCTGAGTGTAAGTTTCATTCACGCGAGACTTATTGTACTCCATCAAACTTTGATAATCCTTCTGTGTATTAACATTCTGTCATGTTAGCATTCCGCTAAGTTAGTAGCGTATTTAGTGGTCACGAAACTTTAATAGCGATATATCTATAATAGCACTTTTTCCTACAAGGGGCACTTACCTTTTCGCCTACCTTGTGAGTTGTGAATCGTGAACCTACTAATTGAGCCAAGCATTCCTAGTTTTCCTGTGCCATCATGTTCTAGTTTTAAACGAGGGTGTTCTCTGGTCTGTCGACGTGACATAGAAATGGCATGTTTTAATAATCGATGGCAAAACAAAAGGTGCCATGCTGCATCCAATCCCATCATGGCATTACCTCATTTTGTCTTTTTTCTTTAGAGCTATGAATTGCCCTAAAATCTTTTTATTGAGCACTGCATTTAATTGAGGAACTATGAATTACTCGAGAGAACTTAAAGGATAATGCAGTATAAAAATTGTCTACTAAGCTCACTCATGATTATATGTCACCACACTTATTGACTCCTAGCAAATGGCTCCAAGACATGAAAAGCATTGTGACGAAAAAAATGATACTATGGAGAAAAGGTGAGACTATATATCCATAATAGAAGATGCAAGATCATCTTGAAATTAAATCTATAATAGAGTCGGAGCTGGATAAAGGCTCGAAAAGTTTTTTTATCGCCAATATAGCTCACCAAGATGAGATTGAAGGTTCCTCAATTTGGCCTCAACTGAAATTATACAAACACAAGATAAAATAATTGGAAGGCATGGAAGATGGCAATTGTTGTAAGTCAGATTTAGATTCATTACAAAAAATACAGAAAAAGTACATCAATCAAATACATAAAAAAATATTTGCAAAAAGGATATTCATATAAAACATCCAAATACTACAATAGTAAAACTAGCTACACACTATTTGCATAACCAACTTGCTAGTTTGATTAAATTTAAGAAAGTTTGACTCAATCTTATATCAAAACTATATTAGTGTTAGGACAAATGTATTTCAAGACTTATTTTGAACCATATAGTTCTGTAGGTGCAATTAAGCCCTAATGTGGGTTTTGGTGTTAATGACCACACAATAAGGGTACTAACAAGATTTATCGAGATGACAAGCTTCAGGATGATCTAAAGAAATTGCAATCAGATTACAAGCTATAATAAGTAATTGCAACTAGTTCAAACTAGAAGCAAAATAATTGTAGGATTTTAGAAACAAACAATCTAAGAAATTATTAGCAACAACAATCATTAGGCAGTAGTGTTGCGACATAAAATTTGCCCAATGGAGATAGGGGTATTTCCTTCATCCCTTTTCTCTTCCAATGGTCACCCACGGCCATTTGCATCTCAGAACCACAAGAGCACTCTTCTCTTCTCCATTGAAGGCTCCCAAGCTCTCTCCCTTTGATCCCCTTGCAAATCTTTGATAGATTGAGCCCCCAAACTTCATTAGAAAGTTGCTTCAACTATTCTTCATCGTCAAAAGCACTTGGTTTGCGTTCAAGCCGGTGGATTGCATTCATTACTGTTGCAGCTTGCTCCTAGCTGGCTAGCGCATCGCCCGTGGAGCTTGCCAACTTGTTTGGTAGCCTCGAGAAGTTTGTAATCACCCCAATCAGCTATTCACATCAATCCTAATCTCAAGAGTTCACTCTCTTGACTTGAGAACGAGGAGAAAGACAAGCCTTTGTAGAAAGCCTCAGCCTTTTGTGGCAACTTCAACAACATTGATAAGCCTTAGTGTCCAACTAAACCACATGATAAATCGGTGTCTCACTTGTGTGCTCTTGTGTTTTCTATTGCAATATTTAATGTTGATTCTAGGGTTTTGGTCCTGATCTCTCATGTGTGTACTTTTCCCAATATCTAAGTGGTGATTCAGGTTCATTACTACCATAGGAACATAAAAAATTTACCTGATCTAAAATTCTTTGGGCAGATTTTGAATTATTGTCTTGGGTGTCGGCCAAAGTAGCATTGCTATGTTTAGAGCAGTAGTTGTTGTGTTTCGAGCAACAATGTTGTGGGACAACAGTGTTGTGCTTTGAGCAGCATTGTTGCTTTGAGTTCCCACATTTGTTTGAGCTGAAATTTTTTACAGGGCTATTCACCCCCTCCTCTAGGCCTCCCTGCGATCCTACAAGTTTTCTCTCTGCGGCAAATGAGCATGCTACATCACTTTACACGGTCTAACTATATGTCACTACCTTTTCCCAAACCTCATCATTAGGTGGCCATTATAAATATTTGAACCAACATTTGTTTTCTATAGAATGGGCTCTCAAGCATCCATGAAATAATAAGCATGGCAATGAGCAATCAGTCAGATTGTGGATGGATTATCCTCGTGTCAATTAATGACTAGAAAAGCCAAAGTCATGCCAAATATAGATACTAACTCTCCGACGTCTCTATCTCTAACTAGATTTGTGATGTTAGCATGTTACTAATACTTAGTCAGTACAAGAAACATTGAAACTCTCAAGTTCTGAGTTTAGATTAGTGCAGACATAATTACACATGTGCTCTTACTGGGAGACAATAATTACATTAAAATATTTTATATTATATAATGCCTCAGACAACACGGTAACCTACTCGTGCGGTCCAATAATAACCAAACAATAAATACACATTTAAATATTGAAGCAAACAATAGTCAAATGAAAAATATGGCCATATATTACAATTTTTTTGTTGCTGCCCATTTGGCAACCTACAAAAGTAGGGTAGACACTACATGACCCCTTCCATTTCATTCTCACTGTGTAGAGTAGCACCTATGGCTTCTGATCTAAATGTATAACCACTAGATCATATCAAGGAGATATATTAGCGAATATGAATGCTGAGCCACCGGGTGAAGTGCCCTTCCAAATCCATGAGGCCTAACCAAACTTGAATGAGGAGACTCCAAATAAGGAAGAATCTTTCCAAATCCATAATTGCAACAAGCCCAACTTGTTGGAGGGCAATAAGGAATCAGTTCAGGTAAGATCTTTCATGAATTCACCTCTCCAAGTGATATGAGTACAAGAATAAAATTTGTTATATATATATATTGTGTTGACCACACATAGTGCATGCTCATGCTGAAGAACATCAACTAGATCTAGTCAACAACCCATATAGACCTCAACATGCATGATGAACACCAAGCAGATGGAGGTGCCACCTTTGATGTTCCTGATGACCAAGATGATTTTGATACCAATTTACAAGTTTCTGCCCAATATGAAGAAATACAACAAATATAATCAACAACTACGATGCGCGGATATTTCGTGGGGGTTGTGTATCCCGTATCCGATACATATCGGATACCGATACGCCTCGGATACTCCTTGGATACGTATCCATGTCGTACTCAAGATTTTGGATATGTATCTGAGTGGATACGCGTATCTGATACCTGTGGGCTAAATTGGATACGCCCCGCGTGTGTTGTGACTTAGCCGCAAAGCACGCAGCCAACTAGTATTGATGCCATCATTCTTTTGGCGGACGCTCAACATCCATGCGCGACCTTAAATTGCATATATGATTTGACTCTGGCCAATAACTATTCAAAACTAGTCCTCCTATGTTGTCTCCCCATCGAAAATATAGTTTATTGCTTTCTCTTTTGTGTTAGTGTGTATATAGTGCAATCTCAAAAGTGTTGTTGAATCACATTTTTACTAGCAATCGTGATATTTCAATTAAATTATGTGTAATTATTATTTTTAAAATAATAATAAATGTATCCCCGTGTCACTCATTTTTTGAGAAATGCGTATCCACGTATCCGATACGTATCGTATCTGATGCACATATCCGTATCTGGGTAACATAGATCAACAACATACACTAATGTTGTTTGTTTTTTTGTAATTATGCATACTAATTTTATTTTTGTGAGATGACATATAAGTGCACACATGGCTTAAAATGACTTGGTGTGCACAAGTGGCTGGTTGTTTTGTGGTGCCAACATATCTTCATTGTTCTACCATAGGGACATGGGGCAAGATCAGTAGTAAGAATGAACACACGAGGTTTATTCATACTTGTCATATGAGAGGGAAATATGTTTTAATTCCTAAAATTGTTGAACCAAATGAGCATAATTCTATTTGTATTTTCAATTATCAAACCAAATGGACATAATTGTCTGTGTTTATGAGTAGGGCCCAAGACTTTGTTAAAAAGAATAATAACCAAATATGTACCAATTAATAGTAGTAGCAATGCCAATTAAACAAGCATTGAACCAGATTAAATGTTGGGAGCATACAATTATTTCTTATCATAACACTAAGAGCAATCCTACACTAAATACTCTATTAAGCTCTTTTCATTATGTGAACAAGCTATCAAACAACAATACAATTTGATTTGAATTAAATGAAAGTGCACAAACAAAGAAGGCAAAGTTGCATTCCATTGTTGTTATCCTTTTAGCCCATGGGAGAAAATATTACAATTAGCCTAAAGTGCCACCTTGTTGTCTACAAAATTATCTTGCTTTCTTTATGGTGTCCAAATATTTTAATAGAAAATCATATATGAGTATTCACTATCGAATGTACATATTATGTAAATGGCAATATGCACTAAACAACTAACCTGGAGATTTGTTTTGATGTCTTCTTTAAGGCCACGGAGTAGGATATGCATGAGTGTGGCGAGGAAGTGGGTATCGTATTCTACCAAGAGTTGGACGACTCAAGCAATGAAGATGGACATGCAAATGCAAATGATGGCACTAGATCAAAGGATCTTACTCTAACTCAAAGTAGAAAGCCCAAGAATTATGACCGAAAAATGGTTGAGGTTGACGTATCACAAGTTCAAACAATATATTCCATTTGCACAGAAGGTCTTATTATAAGGTCACTAGCTCAAGATCTTGGTTCAAACAAAAGCATATTCCATGGCTGCTCAAAGATGGCCTCCTACGACAACACTGGTGAAGCCTCTTAGAGGTGATACAAAGCTTAAAGTATATTGTTTTGAAGATATATTGCATAAAAACACCATACAATAATTTTATTATACAATTTAGCCCCTACCCCTTTAATTAATCCCTCCATAACTCATTAAAGACATATTTAAAATAAAAAAATATTGTGGTAGACCCTTTCAGTGGTACATCCACATTGCAAAATGAACCAAAATTTATTCAAATGGACATCTTATCCACCTAGATGAGAGGTATTCTGATCGTCTTTTGTTATGCACAACATTAGTTTATCATCTGATAAGCATAGCTAGTTTCGTTGTAGAGAAGTGTAATTCATGGATTGCCCTAGTGGCACCGCAGGTTTGCTTATTTGGAAGAGGGGAGTTTGAATATGTGTTACATCAGAGATGAGCAGAAGAGAAATGATAATAAAACAAGCAAAACTTGGCATGAAATGGTACCAATTTAAAGAGAAAAAACATGAATTCTTTAGTTTGCAAATTCTCTATATCAAGCACCACATGATAAGGATGGATATCACCATTCATAGACTCAATTCAGATACAAGCATTGCCCCTACTCGCTTATTATTGAAGCCACCATTCTCAGGCTCAATCAGAGACAAGCATTGCCCCCACTTGCTTCTTATTGAAGCCACAACACTTGTTTTTGGCAATTGGTGCCACGAGGCTGCCCAGCAGAGTCTTGAATATCTGAAGCTTGATTTGGCCCCTCTTGGGCGGTAGCCTCTTCTCCTTGTTGTAGCCACGGCCGTTGCAGGGGTACCCAGACTCCATTGCAAAGCTTCTTTACCTTCTTTCTCTCTACTATCCCACAATCGTAGGCTTTTGCTCTCTCTTGGTGGAGAACCTAGCGTTTATGGTGGAGAAGGCGAGAGCCGGGCGGATGGAATGGTTTGCAAGGGGGTGTATTTTATAGCCGAGGTTTGGCACTTGTTGCGTTCATAGACGGGATTAGGAACGCATGTTCTTCATTGCATCCGCCAAGGCCCCGGGATAAAGTTGTACTTGCTCCATGAAAAAACTCGAAACTCTCAGTTTTTCTGGAGTCAGGCAGTTTTGAGTTTGACCAAATTTATATATAAAAATATCAATATTGAAGTAGCCATAAATGTTAACAATTTTGCATCATTAATACGTTACATATTAGCATACTTATTAATTAGGTGCTTATTTAATGTCATGAAACTTTTCTTACTCAAACTTGTGAGTCGTGAATTGTGATCCTACTAAGGTCTGTCTCAGTGGAGATTTTATATCCTGGTTTCTAAGAATCTCATCCAATTGAAACGGTAGAGTTCAACCTTCACGAAACTCATTCCATCCCATAAAATTTCACCATCTCTTTCTTCATCTATATTACACCACATCTATACTATGATATATTAATTAGCTCATTATTAATGTCCATGAAACTTATGAAAACCCCCACAATCGTTCCTAGTTTTCATGTGCCATCATGTTCTGGTTGTAACCTAGAGTGTTCTGTCAACGTGACCCGGAAATGATGGATTTTAATGATTAATAGCGGCACAAAATTTACCGTATTGCATCCAATCCCATCACCTCATTCTGTTCTTTCTAGCAGTGAGTTGTCCATAATTTTTTTTTCTCACGCGTAGCATTTTTTTTAGGCTCCAACCTACCTACTACTATCACTAAATAAATGCAGTCCATTTTTTATTGCAATTATCTTCGCACCACTATGATCTCCAATATCCAGCAGTGATATCAAGAGTTTTTGCATCCCAATGATAAAATGGACAGATTTTTGTTTGAGACAATGATAAAATGGACAGATACGCTTTTATATTTGTTATAAAAACATGTTCAATTGCTTAGACATGTTAGTGTTTTTTTTTTCTTCCGTTGCAATGCGTATTTGCTAGTTTATATAACAAATGCGGGCTGATTTATATGAACACATAAAGTATTGATCTTTTGTTATTATATGCACAACATTGTTTATCATCAGATACACAGAGGTAGTCCCAGTTGCAGAGCGTCCTGATCCATGGATTGCCCGAGCGGCGGCCTTGTGAGTTTGCATCAGACTCGGATCACCGAGGTAGGCTATTCAATTGGACGTGTCAGCTCACAAGTCACAAACCGACACGGGGACACGGGCATCGGGTGGCAAAGCCCGTGGCAAGGCCCAGAGGCGGGAGGCCGCCGGACTACCGGAGACGTTGGTGGGTGATGCAGCCGGATGATTCAACGCTGCACGAAGAAACGGGAGGAGAGGAGGGCGGTTCAATCTTTGAGCAGGACTGCTACTCCAAGTTGTGGCATGGATATGGTCCCTCCGTGACTACTACACCATCGGCTTCTATGACTCACACAGTTCAAGTTTTTCAGCAGCTGGATGACAGGACAGGCACAATAGAGGATTCGAAAATTGCATCAATCCAGCACGCAGCAACACATGCGACCATGGCCCTGTTTGGATCCAGGGGCTAGAGCCAGAGTTGGCTAGTTTGTGTCAAACTAGCCTCAAAGTAGCCAAACAGGAGGGCTAGAGCTAGTTTTTTCACTCTAGCCCACCAAAAAAACTCTCCCCTCCAAGGGGTGCTTATTGGGCTAGTTTGTTCTCCACCAACCTTATCCGTCACACCAGATCCGGCTTCTCTCTCTTTCCAACTCTCATCGGTCTTCCGCACACGAGTTAGCCACACTAGATCCGGATAAGAGTATAGTTTAAATGAGACAAATAATTAGAAAGGTGTATTTATTGTGAAACTAGCCTTTGCATCCAAACACCTCAATGGCTAGAGCTAGTTTGGGCTAGAGCTAGAGCAAGAAACTAACTCTAGCTCTAGCCGGGCTAGAGGGATCAAACGGAGCCATTGTAGTAGATCGGTAGCTCGGGGACCTCGCTGTCGGATCGGTCCGTGTCCGACCGCGCAGGCGCCGCTCCGTTTCGAGACAGCAGCGTGCTTTGGATGCTTCCGCAGGGAACATGTGGGCGCGGTGTTCTTGACCGCGAACCACCTACTCACCTGCTGGTCCCTGGTCGATCGATGAATGCGGCGACGTCCGCCGTACGGGTACCCCCTTCACTTTTGGACATTCTGATTGTCTTCTCTCTCATCTCACTGCTGCTCAGTGTTCGGCACGTTTTCAGTTTTCTCCTGTATACATGCTGCATTCAGCTCAAGATAAATTCGGCTGCCAATTTCTTCTTGGAGGCATAAACTAGAACAGGCGGTGAGACCTCCACGGTTTCACTCCATACAATCTAAAAAAGCAGGCATGGGTCGTGATTTCTGTCTGAATCTTTTATTTTATTTTATTTTAAAAAAACAGGTTGCGTCTGTTTTTATTACGGGAAGGTCTGGAACAAAAGCTTACAGAGTTTTAACATCCTGACAGGCGCGCCGGCAATTTCTGTCAGAATCTTACTATGAATGTTCAGCCCATCTGATGCATGGACATTTCAATCTTTTCAGGTTCAATGGTTTTCTGCATCTGGAAGTCGGCATATTGTAACCGGCAAGTGGAGTGGAAAAGGTTAGGATCTTGACCAACACCCGAAGGGTTGTATTGGCTTGTATATATATACACATTATTACAGTTAGAAAATTTCCGCGCTTAAAAGTAGGCAGAAGGGACAACATTTTAAGCAGTAACTAAGATGTGGAGTCATCAGTTTTTTCTCGCTTCCTTTTATCTTGAATTGAATGGATCTAGCCTTCCAGTTACTGGCTCGCACATGCGATGACTATGATAGAATGTGTCACTTGTCATCAGCTGTGACTATTCTTGGAACTCCTTCGTTAGTGAAATCAATCTTGTTCAGTCTAACACAGCAGAGGACCTGCTCAGGGAGCTCCGACTGCTTCTGGGCCTGCAAGATCGTAATTAGAATTTAGATGGATTGAATAGGATATTTCAAGAGTAACACCAGTATTAGTTATTTCATTCATAAGATATTGTGTTTGGTGGAAAATTGGCTATGTAAAACTGTGGTGAACTCTACGATTAACAATTGAACAGTATTTGTTCAAAATCTGTAATTTATCTCAAATATAAGAGAATACATAAGAAGGGCAGCGGTTATATATGTATGCAAATACATAGGAGAAGCTGAAGAAGATTGATAACTCTTTTGTTGGAGAATCTAAACGGAAACTTACCTGAATTGTTAACCCCAAATCAAGGATCCCATTCTTTAGGCGTTCCCTGAATGAGTCCAGTCCCTTCCTAGCAATGTAGCTGAAGCGGTGTATGTCAAGGTCTACCTCAAAGTAGTTCTCTCCCTGGTGATGTAAGAGAGTTGAAACGTTAACTAATGTTTTTTTTTTCACGTACCTTTACAATCTGATAACCACCTAATGAAATTGAGTGTGCTACAAACAAGGAACATCATTCAGTACCTCGTAGAAATTATGTTGGGGCCGTGAGAGGACTGGCTTCTCATTGTATGCTTGGACAAGCTTCTTCTCCGTGGAACCCAACTGCAGATCATCTGGGTTGACCAATCCAGCCATGATTTTCAGTCGATCTCTGTAACTGATGGTAGATTCTGATGTATACCCTTTTACCTTCTCAGTTTCATTTTCAAAAAATCTCTGTCATCAGAATGGTTCTATTAGACCACAAGAAATAACTGTGTTTGACAAGTACAGATGGTGGATTGAAAAGGGCCAACCATGATGGATTCCTTGAAATGTTCAGAAACCTCTTTGTCATAGTATTCAGATACCCTAAAGTACAAGACGAGGCTTAGGCCTTGTCCGTCACTGTCACCGAGGAACATAGCAGCAGGATAGGTAGGCATCTGTGATTGAAACAAAACGAAAGCTTGTAACTTCAGAACATTACATAATAGCAACTATATTATACCTACTTCCATGCAGCCTGTAGGGGAATACCTGGATGTTCACAATCAGAAGTGATGGGAGCTTGGGGTGTGTTTTGATTTGTGGAAGGTCGAGGTGCTGAGCAATGTGATGAACCTTCTTGGGGCAGGCAAACAGGTCAACACCTATTGGATAATAAGCAGCATAATTTGGAGCTGCACATTTCTTCTTATCTCTGAAAAGATTGAGATTAGAGGTTCAGTTTGTACAGCTCATGCTCATGCTTAGAGATAAATATATTTCGTGGCATTATTTGTGAATTTCTTGGCATACTTTAGGAAGGTCTCACTCCTCAACTTGAAGATGGAAGGATCAATCCGTGACCAACATCCTGTTGTTGGTTTCTCTCCTCCATATGGGATTGTTTGCCCTACCTTTGGACGGACAACATATTTCTTAGATTTACCTACAATGAGACTTTGCACATTAGCTAGCTGAGAGGATTATCAAACCGAAACAGACAATGGACTTACCGCATTCACCACTGTCTTCATAGTCATCACATGATGTTGTCTTGTATGACAGCCGGATGACTGTGGATTTCTTTTTTGCAGGGCTGCCACCTGTCAACTGCTGCATTTTGTCATTGAAGCTGATAGAGTGCAGCAACTGGCGTAAGCGGGATGGCGTGGAGCTCTCCTTGTTATCATCATCTGTATCATTTCTATCCTTCAAGCCCTTGAGGCTAAAGGAGGATGGTACACACTTGCTGGTAAGCACTGACATGCTTTGGCTCCTACGTCCAGGATCATCACCTTTAAATGCAAGAATATCAGATAAAGGTGTAGATGTTGAATCTTTGTGATGCTTATTCTTTTGACATACGATTGTCCATACCATTATCTTTTTTCAGGTACTGTTCAACAGATAATGTCATGGGCACACCGCGGCACATGTCTCCAATGCGAGAGAGTGCATCAGCAAAACTGGACGTGCTATAATATTGCTTCTGATCTTCATCTTTGTCACTATCTGCAGGAGGGATGGTTCAAACCTTCAGAATTACAGCTACACGTACCTTACCGAGACTCCAATTTGCACAGTGGCCATTCTTAATTTCTACTAGTCGGTTAATAAAGTTTCTAATATTCTTATTACCTCCATCGACACTCTTAAATTCATCATCAGAATCATCTTCAAGGATACTGACAGAATCAAACCAGGCATCTTCATTGCTGCAACCTACAACGGTATGAGAAAATCTGGTTGATCTGTTGCGTCTTGCTTATCAGCTTAAATTAACGTTTACCTTTAGAATCCCTCTGGCTGTGGTGCCACTCCATCTGCGTAAGGTGGAATGTCTTGGAATGCTCTGACTTGCCTCGATTGGCCGTCTCCACATGGACAATCTCGCTCATGGAGAAGCCAGTCATGCGTCCTCTGGGATCTTGTGACTGGGGTGCCTCTGGCATGACAGACCGACGGCTGCGGACTCTTCGCCCTCTGGTGTAATACCTCGCTGGCCTCCTATGCTCATGGGCAGACTTGGAAGTACAGGAACCCATGGTGGATACTTGTCTACTTTTTTAAGGTAATTCACCTTCAGACTCTACACAGTGTGGAGGTACAAATGAAATCCTAACCTGCAATCACAAGAAACTATGTGTGATGTATGTTTTATAAGTGAGCATGAAAATGTCTGCCTGCACCAATGGCAGTATTCGATCCAGTAAAAAAGAAGAGACAGTATTCTCAACTGGTATTGAGACAAACGTGAGGGCAATGTGCCAAAAAAATCTGGATAAGCAGAATGGAGAACTACCAGATTGAATCCAAGAAACACAAATGGTGTTGAAAAAGGCAGACCTACAAAGATAGCTCAGGGCGTTGGAGCAACCTGCAGGTGCTCAGCTATATAGTGTTCTAGTTTCATGATTGATTGATTGGTGTACTAGTTTATGGAGCATGTACTCGTTGGTAGGTTGGCATTCTGCATTGCAGGAATTGTTATTCTAGATGACGAATTATTCCTGGACAAATGATTAGGCCACTCTGAACTTCAGGGAAGGTTCTTGTTCAGTATGCATAATGAAGAAAGATTTTGCAGTTGAAGAGAAATATGGCTACACAGATTGTCTTGTACTGTCGGTAGGGGATAGGGATACTATGCAATGAATGGATACCGTGTTTAGTTTGCACTACATTTTTTGAAAGATCTGCAAGGTCAAAGAGAAGGAGATATTCGAGAATCATCAATCGGACAGCCAGCAGTGAGCTGGAAAGAATTGATACCTGAACAAATGAATTATATGTTGGGCAAATGAATCAGGGAATAATAGAGGTATAAATGCCTGCAACAATTTAAGAATAATTATTCTTGCTGCACTCTTTTTCCTCTCTGTGTACAGCATATCAATCTTTGCTTTGAGGAGAAACTTTTCATCTATTCATGTATTCAGGAATATAATGCACCATTTGGGGTAAGGTATTCCGGACAACTATTAACCACTTTAATAATTTGTTTTATAATCACAGAAATATGCTGCAAAATTTATTCCTCTGTAGAAACGAGTACAAAACTGATTAGTGGTTAGAGCTGTCGCCTGTTGGGATGGAGATAATAGTATATGAACGTGTGCTTGCTCTTAAGTCTTAACGTTCATAGATCTTCGTTTGATTATTTTAATCATGTGCACATGCGGCGCATATGATATTTGTCTGTAATTAGGTCAGTATACAGTGAGGGCATCCACAAAGAAAAATAGACATTGCCCGCTGTCTGTCTCCCCTAAAAGTGGTTGTTTGTGGGTATTATTAATTGATTATGTAAATATAATATTTTCCTTTTGTTCTTGTAGTGAAATCCATACAATAGAAGTATGCAAATTGGCCCTTTGGAGGTGGAGCCAGCTTAATCGACCATTAAGAAAGAAAAAAAAAACAGTGAACGCAAGAAAATGCCAGCAAGCTAAACATGATGTTGGTTTTCAATCTTTTCATTCATGACCAACAAAGAATTGACGAACCTAACAAGGACATGATGCACGCCAAATCACTTCAATTCAATAATTAACATTACTATCTCCGACCCAGTAAAATTGATATTTTGGTTCCGTCAAATATATTTTGTGATGGATTTAATGATATATTTTGTCAAATTTAAAAATGTTCGAAAATAAAATCAAAATTATGCTCTGTGCGAGGGCTAGTTCTCCTAGCTAAAAATGGTGTGCTTATTCTGAAACACCACTAAAACATGCATGTTAGTTGAACCATACACCCCTAATTTCATCATTTTTTTTTTGCGAACAAATTTCATCATTTTTTTACCACTACATACAGAATCGAATGTATTCTGTCGGTCTGTCGTTGCCAAACAACAACACAAGCCGATGCAGTGAATGAGCAGACAGAAAATTAATAAATTATATATGTAATAAAGCAAATGAATAGAGAGGAAAGGGGATCAAAGGACTGGAACCTCTGAATGCTCGGAGCAATGCGTGCGTGCATCTGTGCCTTGACGAGGCAATGCAATGCAATGCAATGGAAGCCCCCACACGCCACGCGCACGCGCCTCTCCCTTCCGCACACGGTCGACGTCGAGCCGCCGCCGGCCGTTGAGGCGGGGAGGAGGACGGAGGAGGGCGGTGGCTAGAGCTAGCGGGAGGCCGGGAAAGCGCTAGCTAGCTGTGGAATGGAATTGAAGCGGCCGGTCAGATAACGGGGCCCAGGCATGCACGGCGAATTATTAGCAACGCCTATGTATAGTATAGCACTTTCTCCCTTTGGTTTGGTGTCCAATGCAATCCTCTTCTCTTCCACCTTGCATTGCATTATTGGGAGCAAAGCAATGGAACGAGGAAGGTGTGTGTGTGCGCGCGCGCACGCGCGCTCCAAATTATGGATTGTTTCTGCCCGTCCGATGTTAGATTTCCTCATCATCTTGTCCTATATATCTCTGGTGCAATCCAGATTCAAACTAAAAAAAATCCATTACACCCTCCGGCATGGGCATAATTACAATTTTGTTTAGCCCCGTGCAAGCAAGTGGGTAGGCCTTCCCAACGCAGCTTGTTTACTTGTAGCTCTAAGTGACATGTAGGATCAGATTAAAAAGGAAAAAAGTAGGTGCTCTGTATTTATCATAGTGGCTTGCAGAAGCTACGTCTATTAAGGGAAAGAGAAGATGATCCATGCTAAAAAAGAAGAGGGAGAGGAAATAAAAGCGAGACATGATAAAAGAAAAGAAGTATGCAAACCACGAATAGTGATGGTTTGCATTGTGTGAATAGTAATGTCAGCATTCCCTAATCCATGTGGATCACTTTATTTGTACTAGAACCGCTAAGAATGTTAGCCTCCATTGGTTGTGCCCTTAGGTACAAGACAGGACCGTGTGGTAAACCAAGCGTCCAACCTCAAGATGTGCGGAACTAAGGTCTAGTTTGAGGGAGTCGTAGCCTTCTCAAAAGCATCTATTGGACATGTTTCATAGAAAAGCGGAGAGGCTGCTTCGAGAGAGCTTCTCTGCTTGCTTGAAGTATAAAGTGTAGATTTTAGAGTTTTTGTTATCGGAAAAAACAACTATGTATAGGGAGCTTCTAGCTTTTCAAGCTTTATGGTAAAACAAAAACTGCCAAAAACCCAGAAGCTCCCCCGAATAGGATCTATTTTTTTTTTCTTGGCTTCTATATTTTAGATAGTTGTGCTTTATATACTAATAACCGATGATATTACTTCATAGGTCAGTAGGAGTGTAGGACAGAGGAAGCATCAAGCTCACAGCCTCACGCCACATAATTTATGCCATGAAGCTGTTTGACACGTCCTTCGCAGAATCATTATTGGCCCTTTTCTCCGCATTCAGCTTCCTACCACGATCAGATGCTCTCTGCCTCTCCTCATTTCAGTTTTCCACAACTTTCTAAGCATTACAGAAATATGGAACCCCACCCCCTTAAAAAAGGGCATGGACTGGGTTCTGGTGCAGCCACAGTACCAAGCCCAACTTGAGCCATATAATCCAAAACCCCAAATGGCGTACATATATAGTATCTTCATCAACGGATATCATCAGGTAAGCACATACTGGTGGAACTCATTTCTGTGATATTGACAAGGAAATATCAAGCAATCACAAAATCAACCTTTGCACTTTACAATAGCATGAGGCTTATTCTATTAATGACCGATGAAGTAATATCATCCTATAAACACAACAATCACTTGAGCCACTACATCAACATGTCAACTCTTTATCACTAAAATTGGTTCCCAAGGAAAGTTTCAAGTTGCTTGCTTGTTCCGTACTGCATCAGTGGCGCGGACTGAAAGGCTAATAATCTGGTATGGATGCAAAGGTGTACCCTGGTGCTCCCCGCCATGAATAGTAAGCAACTCGAGTCTCATAGAAACCTGCATATGTAAGGAAAAAAAAAAGGGATAGTAAAGCTTTCACTTCCACAGCCATAGCACATAACTCCTTGCGATGCAAAATTGTGAACAGTTCGCTTTCATCAACAATAAAAACTGTGATTCCAAACAGCAGACTGGCATTGTTTTAAGCGACAAAGAAATTATAACAATGATGCATAGTGTCTTATTTCATATGAAATTTTCCAATCTTCTATGGAAATAAATTTCACTCTGAAGGCATGAGATAAAACTGAAGAATAACTACACCTTTTGAAGCTAAAAGACAGTTAGAATAGCAAAATAAAAAAATCATTCATGCTAAGGAAATAAATGCATAAAAGGAGTTAGATTGACATACCAGGAAGAAAGGAAAGGAAACCCAGGAACAAGAGACCATATGCCTGAGAACTATCACCCTCCATGTGACCTGTGAATATGAAGTAAGAAAGAAAGAGAAGTGAAGATCCTAGGAGGAGGAGGAACAATGCCAGGGCAATTGACTTCCATGGGATCCTTCTGTAGGATTTTGGAGTGTAAGTGTATCGGAGGTCAACATCTTGTCTAGTAAAATTGTTGTCGGCCCCGTCCTCTGAAGGAAGAGGCGAGTACCGAACATTGCGTCTTGCCGCCATACTTGGGTACCTGCCCCGGAAATGTTTCATGCAAAATACTAACTTAGAAATGAGATTAAAAAAAAAAGACCATAGGAATAAATCTTTAAATCATAAAAGAGTTTGTGTGGACCATATCATATATAGTTATACAATGCTGCCATACAGCAAGAGGATTTCATATCACCCACTCATCCATCCACATCATAAATTCCTTGGTTGAGGCCAAATGAATTGTAAATTCTATTCTCTGGGGTTCATACTTGCATCGTTATCTGGCATACTTATAAGTCAGATCTCTATTTCCGAGCATCACAGATGCATGTTTTGTTATGTATAAAGTGCACTACTGCCATAAACACATTATACATAAATTAAAAGGGAAGAACATTTCATAAACCAAATCAATAGTACACAACACATAGAAGAAGGGTTTAATGTTGGGGCACAAGGTTCGTAGACAAAAGGTTTTTAGGCACCAATGCATCACATATGCACACTAGGCCTGAAATCGGATCAGATCAGATCAGATCCGACCACAAACAAATCAAGCTAGGGTTTGTATCCACTTTCGCACAGCAGGAACGGAAGGGAAGGGGTGGGCGCACCTGGCGAGCGCTGGTCACCGGCGAAGGGGCAGACCTGGCGTAGGGCGGCCGCGGCGGCGGCAGCAGTCGCCCACTCGTCGCCGCTGAAGACAAGGGAGAGCGCACGCGAGAGGACGGCCGACCACCGGAGAACACACGGAGCAGCAGCAGCAGCAGCCTGGGAGGGCCACAGGGGAATGAAATGCCATCGCACGGCCCACCAGGCTTCCATGATCTGGGCCTCGGCCCATGTCAGCCCAAGATGAAACTCTTGGTTCCACAATCTTCAGCAAGAGCCTCTGAACATTGCAGCAATGAATGAATCCATGTGTCTTCTTCTGCCCCCACAAATCTTACAATTTGGTGTTGTTGCTAGGTTTTTATTCTTCAATACACTACAAGTAGGTAATGACTTAGTATGTGCCAAACGCCAACAAAAAAAAAAGATTTTTTTGATGGCATCTTCATACGCTAGAGATGTTTCCATTCATTCTGAATTCTTTGGACATAACTAGCGTGGAGGGCTTTTGGAGTAGTCTTCTCTATTTCTCTATTTTTCTTTGTCAGCATTAATGAAAGGCTCAAGAACTTTGTCAGCATTGGAGGGTCAAGAACGAACATTGAACAAACCATCAATTCACTTACTAGCACTGGAGGCTCAAGAACTTTGAAGGCTATAGATCTAAACATTCCAGTTCTTGGTATCCAATTCCAAGCCCAAATTAGAGTGCTTTTCACCATCTTCGATACGCTTACTCAGTCAGTCCTTGTCTCAACAAATCAATCCCATCACAGTAGGCCGCAACGAGCCTAAACCAAAACACTAACAGTGTCCAGAGTATTATATATAGTTACACATTACATCCGCAACATTGTTACCACACATTTGCCAACTTCTCCACCTAATTAATATACTATAAGGTAAGCGAATTGATATAAAGATTACCACAATTTCATCTTATATAAAAGTCGTCAGCGCGTGTCGAGGGAAGAATTCTCCATCAACCACCAACCGAGTAAGCTAGAGGTTAGTGGAAAATGAGAGAAAACTAAGCATTACTTGGTGATCCCAACGATTGATCCGCCTGCAACGATGGCATCCACTCATTTGCACAAACCAATGTTTCGTGCCTGCTTGTTGTCTATGACCGTCAGATCAAAATAAATAAATAAATGGCTCACAATTATTTGGGTGTACCTTAGCAAAACCCAGTTACATTACATCCGCAACATTATTACCACACATTTGCCAACGTCTCCACCTAATATACTATAAGGTAAGCGATAATATAAAGATTACCATAATTTCATCTTATATAAGCGCGTGTCGAGGGAAGAATTAATTCTCCATCAACCACCAACCAAGTAGGCTAGAGGTTAGTGGAAAATGAGAGAAAACAAAGCATTACTTGGTGATCCAACGATTGATCCACCTGCGATGATGTATCCACTCATTTGCAGAAACCAATGATTCGTGCCTTGTTGTCGGCCAAGAGCGTATAACAAGGCATCATCAGTGAATCTAGCTAGCTAGCAGGGAAGGCCATGACAACATTGTTAACCCCATGGTGTGGCTTAGTATGGATTATTTCCTTGAAAGTAATCCATGATTATTTCTTTGTGGCGCGAGTTGAGTTGTGTTGGTATCAAGGTATGTAGTTGGAGTAGGGTACCCTCCACATTTGTATTTGTGGTTTTCGTCCAGTTTTTACTTTAAAAACTGGGCGAGGCGCTTGCCTTTCCTTTTCTTTATTCGTCTAATAGAAATCGCGGCAAAGCTTTTGCCGTCTTTCTAAAAAAAATTTCCTTGAAAGTACCCTACATCTCCTTGACAGCATGGACGGATGTCTAGAGACAAGCAAGCCATATAAACACTGAATTGTGCACGTCAAGAAGTCCTAACAAACTCATTTGTTGCAAAAGCACACATTTAGCGCTACAAACGCTGCCGCGAGAGAAAATACAGTTCGTCGCCATGCATTATTTCATAATAACCAGGCGTGTTGTGCGCGCACGCATATGTCGATGGCCGCCGCGCGCGCCACTTGATCCGACAGCAGCTAAAGACCGGCGGTTTCGTTCCATGAATAATCTTCGCTCCAACGTTTCGACGATCGAGAGATCACACCTCACAAGCAATACGGCAGCAGCGCATGCAGCTCTATATATATATGTACAATCGAGAGCATGCATGCTTAAGCTGAAGCAAGCACAACGAAGCACACGAGATATAGCATGGCTCTCTCCCGTGCCGCTGCGTCAAGAGGGTTCTTGGCGCTGCTGGTCCTTGTCGTGTGCTGCAGCCTCGTGCTGGCGGCGTCGGCGTCGGCGTCGGGCGGCGGCGTCGATGAGGACGGCGTTGTCGGTGGCGACAAGCTGATGATGGACCGGTTCCTCCGCTGGCAGGCGTCGTACAACCGGTCGTACGCGACGGCGGAGGAGAGGCGGCGGCGGTTCCAGGTGTACCGGCGCAACATGGAGCACATCGAGGCCACCAACCGGGCGGGCAACCTGACGTACACGCTCGGCGAGAACCAGTTCGCCGACCTCACGGAGCAGGAGTTCCTGGACCTGTACGCCATGAAGGGGACGATGCCGCCCGTCCGCCGTGACGCCGGCAAGAAGCAGGCCAACTTTTCCTCCGCCGTGGACGCTCCGACCAGCGTCGACTGGAGGTCCAGGGGCGCCGTCACGCCGATCAAGAACCAAGGCCCATCGTGCTGTACGTATATATGATGAATAAATAAACATCTAATTAACTACCATTGTTCCTTAATTTGATTTGACCTGCTGCGCATACGTACGTACGCAGCTAGCTGCTGGGCATTCGTGACGGCGGCGACGATCGAGGGCATCACGCAGATCAAGACAGGGAAGCTGGTGTCGCTCTCGGAGCAGGAGCTGATCGACTGCGACCCGTACGACGGCGGGTGCAACCTGGGCTACTTCGTGAACGGGTACAGGTGGGTGATCCAGAACGGCGGGCTGACCACGTCGGCCAACTACCCGTACCAGGCGCGGCGGTACCAGTGCAACCGCGGCAAGGCGGCGAGCCACGCGGCGAGGATCTCCGACTACGTGCAGGTGCCGGCAGGGGAGTCCTCGCTGCAGCAGGCGGTGGCGCAGCAGCCCGTGGCGGCGGCCATCGAGATGGGCGGCAGCCTGCAGTTCTACAGCGGCGGCGTGTGGGCGGGGCAGTGCGGGACAAGGATGAACCACGCCATCACCGTCGTCGGCTACGGCGCCGACGCCTCGTCGGGGACCAGGTACTGGCTCGTCAAGAACTCGTGGGGAACCAGCTGGGGCGAGCGCGGGTACCTCCGCCTGCGCCGCGACTTCACGCGCACCGGACT
>DXKC01000768.1:0-10909 GCA_031170775.1 Cymbopogon citratus
AGCTGGTACAGTCCTTAGAAGAGTAGATCGACCACAAATCCTAATAGTTCTACAACAACAAGTTAAAGTATAAGAAAGTAAACAAGTAAACAAGCATAAGGTGACACAAATATTTATCCCGTGGTTCAGCTCGCCACCAAGGCTTGCCTAAGTCCACGTTGTTGAGGAAGCCACAACAGGCTTAGCTCGCCACCAAGGCTTGCTTGACCCTCGTTCTCAAATCAAGAGAGTTAAATCTTGAAAGTGAGGGTAATTTCTTAGTTTCAGATCGAGGTTACAAACCTCCCTAGTTAGCCACACAAGTTGGCAAGCTCTAGGGAGACGCCTAGCCGGCTAGGAGCAAAGCTCCAAGAGTAACAAACTCAAGGATGCCGGACAAATGTGAACCAAGTGCTCTTTTAACGATGGGAATCAATAGATCAGCTCTCCAATCGAAGTTTGCTGCCTTTTCTTTCAAGTTTTGACGGTGGGAATCAAAGATTGGCTTGAGAGCTTAAGGAGCAACAATGGAGGGACAGAGAGAAGTGAGCACGAGTTCTATAACGGCTGGATTTGGGTAGAGGTGGAAGAAGACCTGGAAAGGTTGACAGATGGGTATAAATACCCCTCAGCCCCAACGGTCACATAAGGCGTGCCACTGTCGTGCTTATAGCGCGGCACTACCGCGCTTCCCAAAACAACAAGATGGAATTGATTGGCTAGCTAAGTATAAAAGAATTTAAACCTCCTTTGAGTTCACCAAAGCCATCAAATGTAATTGGGGACCCTCCAATATCTATACAACATCCTCCTTTTCATAATTCCATGTTTGTCATCTCATCAATTCTCATTAGCCCTCTAATTTGGTGGTCATCAACGCCAAAACCCACAATAGGGCTTGATTGCACTTACAATCGTCCCTTTTTTGGTGATTGATGACAACCCAATTAGAGCTTATAAAAGATTATAATATAATCTGAGAAACTTTTGAAATATGAGTGTAGGGCCTCCCCCTAAATTTGTGAATGGCGATTTGAATTCCCAATTTAGCATAAAAAGCTAAAATTCACATTTTAGGAAAGTGTAGGGGAGCCTCCCCCTACATCCATGCCTCCTGTGGGATGCTGCACAAGTGTCATATAAATAAACATAATTCGTATGACAGGTTATGCATTCAACAAATAAACTGGCCAGCTTGCTATGAAACAACAGGGCGCAGCACTGCCGCGCCTGCTATCACAGCCAGAGAACAATAGGCACCACACAGTTAAAACAAGTGCAGAAAGACAAGTATTTCACATAAATATGAGCTAGTTCATCACACAACATACATGTCCATATCCGATAAAAAAGAGTTATAAGAGTAGCAATATTACACAAATATAATTTTGAGCGACTCTCAAACTCACAACCTAACACTAACTCTCAACAGATAGGACATGAAGAACTGCTGCAGCTGGAACCATAACATCGAAAAAGTTTGACCCCTCTAATTTTCTCCCCCTTCGGCAACAAGCACCAAAAAGTTGAAAAGAATGAGAGGAATCATTCTTCTTCATCCTCAGAACTTTCCTCGATCATGACATGTCCTCCACAGTGAGCAGTAGCAGTGAAGCGTGTGGAGCATCGTGGTGGAACAGCTGCCTGAGAAGTGCTGACCTCCTACCTCTGAGACGCTCTAGTGCTCCTGTAGTAGCTGTGCAAGGTCTCCTGGAGGCCCTCGTCTTCATAATCTCCATGCATCTCCTCCTTCTCATCATTATTATCATCATCCTCAGAAGAAGTGACTGACAGTGAGGGAAGGGTGAATTGAGGTGGAGGCTCAATAGGAGGTAGAGGTGGCAGCTCTTCTCTCTGTCTAGCTAGCTCAGCAATTGCCCTGCTCTCAAGTCTATCCTCATACTGACTCTTGGCTGTATATGTGCAGGTGGTAAAGATGGCTTTCAGCCACTGTCCAAACTTGTCCATCTTCTTCTGCTTCTTGCCACCAGCCCTGGAAGACTCTGGAATGTCCTCATGAGCAAGAGATGACCTATGGAAAGTCTTCTTGATTTTGTAGATAGTATGAATTGTGTCCTTTGGAAAGCGACATCCAGTGACTCTCTCAATCACAAGCATCAGGAAAGGAGCATATGGCAGGCTCCTTCTCCCATCCTCCATAGTAGTGGAAAGCTCAATCCACATGAACTAGGAACATTGAATCTCTCACCATTTGGAAAGCGAGCTTGAATGTTTCTTGCATAGCCACTCAAATCAGAAGCTGCTCCATCCTTTTGGTTGATTGTGTTCCTGATCAAATTGTTCATAACATAGTATATGTTCTTGAGCCCTATTATCTTTCCATTTGCCTCACGTGGATTCTTCCACATGTGAGTGATCTCTTTCACCTCAAGCTGATCCACACTATGAATATTGAAATATTTCCTATGCTCATGCCCAAACCTAAGGAGTTGACAGAAGGTGTCAAAGTTCAAACGATAGTGCATAGCATCCATCATCCAATGAATCTCATCTGACCCCTATTCAAAAAGTAAGTGGCATGAAACTTTGCAAGGATCTCTTCATTCCAATTATACCTCAAACCCATGATATCTGTAATTTCAAACTTCTCACAAATCTTGATTGCTACATTGAACTCAGGCTTGTCCTTCTCTCTCAAATCATCCCAATAAACATACTTCATATAGCAGATTTTGCCTTTCTTGGTAGAAAGAATGACTGAGAGATAAAAGTTGGAGTGAAAAACATTCCAAAACCTATAGTCAATTCACATATCCTTGGGTGTCTCATATGGATTTTCAGCCCTTACTTCTTCAGTTGCTTTCAGCTTGTCAGAGTAGTCAAAATGTGGATGATTCCTATTATCATTGGGAGGAGAAAGCAAAAACACTCTAGTTCTCTCTGTCAGATAGCTGTCATCAAACGACATGATGTTCTCTGGAGTTCCCTGACGACCCTCTGGAGAAATGATGTAACCTTCCATGATCAGTGTGTCCTCATTCTTGTCTCGCTCTCTTCTTTCTTCTCTTGTCTAAGGAATTGGAATACCCTTTGCTCTACCTCTGCGAGATGGTTGCTTCATCAATGGTTTCCTTTTTCTCTTTCCACCACCACTTCCTTCACCTTGCTCCATCTTTTTCCTCGTGGATTGGAGAGGGAAGGAGAGAAAAGCTCCAAGAGAGGAGCAATGGCCTCCTCCAGCTACGAGCAGAGAGGACCGGAGGCTGCCTCCCCCTCTATTGCACTGCTGGGCAGCGGCACAACAACAACAGTAGAGGCCGGCTACACTAGCAGCACACACGCGCGAGAAGAGAAGAGCCACGCGGCTCTGGCGACGGGAAGGCAAGAAAGAGAACGAAGACCGCGGGCCTGGGAAGAGAAAAGGAGGAAAATAGGGCCCACGACATAGGCTGAATAGGATAAAGTTTCGCCTGAAACTTGAAGTGCGGCACTGCCGCGCCTAAAGTGTGGCACTGCCGCGCCTAAAGTGTGGCACTGCCGCGCCCCCTAAACAGCCTAGATTTTACTATAACTTTTACAACACATTTTATATAGGATATGGACACATATTATTTACATGTCATGACCAGAAACATAGAATCAATACAAGCCATGATCAATGGCCCGTTGTATAGTTTGCCTTAGCCTTGGATGCTCAATGGCCTCTTGCTCTTCTTCTGGATCTTTAGCTTCTTCTTGTTCAAAGACAGGCTCTAGGTTGAGCCATTGAACTTATGGAGTAGGAGTTGGTGAAGCTGCTGTTGAGGTGGATGGTGCGGCACTGCCGCACCTAGGCACAACACTACCGCGCTGCTAATTCCCAGCAGGCGTGTGCTGCACCTTTTGTCGGAGTACGTCAGCAAAAATTGGTGCAGCAACATGTAGGACCGAAACGGCGACCAGAGGGGGGGGTGAATGGGAGCCTCAAATTCTTCTTTCGAAAGTAGATCCCCGGCTCTATCACCTTCCCTCTGAAAACTTCTTCGAAAACCAAACAGAACCCAACAGAAAAGTTCTTGGCAGAGACAACAACTCGTAGGAACGGACGAACGGAGTTCGAAAACACTCAAACTAACTCAAAGTACCCCTGCTCCCAGTCCAGCCGGCTTAGCCGGCCTAGCCAGTCGGCTTAGCCGGTTGAGCCAGCCTAGCCGGGTGTGTGAGCCGGCCTAGCCGGTTTGCTGGCAAGGCAGCTCTGAGTCAGCTTAGCCGACTGGCCTAACTGGCCGAGCCGGCCTGATCGGCCTAGCCGACTGGCCCAACCGGCCTGGCCGGTTCGTGCGGGCACCTCTCGGCCAAGATCCAAAAATCTTCAAATCTTACCCAAATCAAATCCAATTGCAACCAAATTTTGACAGTAGGTTCATGATGCAATGGGTGAGCTAACTGTAGAGTATCATCGCTCAGATCAGAGTAGAACTTGAGAATTCAAAGGAGAGAGGAAAATGAGATCTAGGAAGGACCTAGAGCAAGAAATCCGTGGATCTTTGATCTCATGAGGTTTCAGAGCAATTCCTTCAATAGAAAGCCTCCTCTCCTCTCACAGATCAAGTCAGGGCAAAAAGAACAGATCAAAAAGCCTGAGAGACAAAGAAATCACAAAGTTCTTAGAAGGGAAGAGGATAAACTCGTGAAGAACTTCAAGAACGCGATTCAAAAATGAAATCAAGCCATAGATCCAAAAGCCCAGCGGGCATGCACACTCTAAGGGGTGTGCTTTCTACGAACAAAGGGTACAAGATTTCTGGTGACCTCTCTCTAGCAATCCATGGGGAGGAAATGAAAACCTAGCCACTAGAAGGAGAAAACTGCAAATGGGAGAGGTGAGTTGGAGTTGGGGGACTCCATCTCTATTTATAGATACATTTAAACATCCCCAGAATGCTCTTGAGATAACTTGAGCTAAACTTAACTGCCAGGGGCAATCTTGTCCAACTCATCGCATCTTGATCCGACGGCCACCACGCCTCCTCATCGGTAGCCTTGCATCCACGCAATCTCCCCGATGCCGCTACGTGCCGTCCGTCCGCACCAGGACCTCCTCCGTGAGTAGCGTGCCACACACGCATCCCCCGCCCGTGGTTTTGAGGCCAAACCACCAAACCTCCTTGCGAGTATGGGCCACGCCCGGGTCCCCCGCCGTGTACATCTTGCGCTTGTCGATGTCCCAAATGTCAGCCACTATGGCTAGCACCCAGCCGTCTGGTCCCTCGGTCCAAGCCACCACGTCCGCCCTTCACCTCCACGGTCCATCAGCACGGCACGTCCGCTTGACCTTCTCTCGGCCGCTGCTACCGTCCTCGGACTCCACACCTGCACAACACAAGCTAAGAGACACCGTTTCGACACGATATACCCCGTGCCATGGGATTAGCAGAAACCACCCTACAACCTACCAACCATAAGTGTTGGGCCTTGTTGTCAATCGCTCATCACACAAGGTTGATACACAGTGACTATAGAAAAAGTCATGTGTCCTCACAACAGCTTGGGGACCCTCATAGTCAGTGTCTTGATCTTCTCATGGCCTAACATCACCAATAGCCATTTGCTTGATTGCCCCATAAGGTGGGTCCTCCTTTCCTACGACACTTGAGTCAACTTGCTCCACTTGAGAGCCATTAGATTCATCAAATGTCACATCTACCGTAACTTCAATTCTGTCCAAGGCTTTGTTGAATACACGGTAGGCATGCTCATTTGATCCATACAAGAAGAATGCCTTCGTCAACCTTAGGTGCAAACTTAGAGGTTTTGGGCCTTTTGTTAAGTATAAAACACTTCCACCCAAATACTCAAGTAAGACACCTTTGGTTTGTTACCGGTTAGAAGATCATATGAAGTCTTCTTGAGTTTTGTTGACAAATAAATGCCAACACACTAACGGAGGCCCGAGAGAACTGAGGTGAAGCAGGAGGCTCCGAGATCCTGAAGGCCTCGAGGCAGTGCCGAAGTGTACTGAAGTGTATCAGCCAATTTAACTTATAATTAACAAGAAGAAACGAGATCAAATTGTGGAACCTGCCGGTATGATTCCAGACAGTTTTGAGATATATGGCTAAATCATAGACAATGAGTATAGAGGTTAACTAGAAAGTTAGCTCCAATCAATGTGATAACAAAAGGATAAAAACGTAAGCAAAAACAGGCCATAAAGATGTATAATTCAGAGCATATTTTGATGAGCTGATCTTGATTAGTTATTATCGATTATGAGCAGGTAGCATATATATAATGTCTTCTATTTAATTAACAAATAGAAATTAATCAAAGAACATCATAAACAAGCTACTCATGAGAGCATAACTTGTATCGGCTAAATAGCCGATAGGCAACTTAAGCGGGCAACATGCATATAACAACACCAGCTAATTAATAAACAGATTACAACTAGTAGGGCTGGTCTAACGGGCCAACGGTCTTAACAAATTGATTTCATTAGATTATCAAATGCATAAGAAGCTGGTCTAATGGGCCAGTGGCTCCTCACACACCTTTCAAGACGAATGATCTATCCAGTAATTAGCCGATAGCTGATATAAGCATGTTACTAGTGAAGGCATAACTGGATCGATAAAACAACCAATACAGGGTTCATGAAGCAGGAATAAGACGTCCTTAAAAGCTAATCTAAGCCAATTTTAAACCCACAGTATATAACGATCAAGATTGAATAGGAATTGGCCGATGAAAAGCATATATTCAAGTATATAATAGATCTAGCATGCAAATCTCTTGAATTTAACAGGATTTAAGGCCGAACCTATTAATCTTTGATCGGGCACAGATATTGCTTACAATAAATAAATCATAAAAAACAAACAATATCGGTTACTTAATAAATTTACTAGCTTGCCAAACTAGTAGAGTCGATAACTAGATCAAAGATAAATACGATACTGTTCAAATAAACAGGAAGCCGCTCTCCGCAGACAATCAATCAGCCTATTTGAAGGTCTCACGATAAATGCAATATTCACAAATAAACAGGAAGCCGCTATCCATGGACAATCACAACCTATTTGAAGATGTCACGGGGTTGACTATACTTACAAGCAAACCGAAAGCCGCTCTCCATGGACAATCGACAGCCCACTCGAAGATCTCGTCGAGAATGTATGTTACATTACTCCTACTCCTACTCTTAGGGTTGGCGTGATAGCCGGTTGTTGATTGATCACATGATAATAACTGCAATGGCCGGAGCTTTATATTTATAGCCCGGGCAAATAAGAGTTCTGGTCTAAAATGACTAGAATTTAATAAACTAGTAATATAAGATAATTTGGACTCCAATCTTTCCCTTCTGGTGGAGCCCGATGTGATTTTCCTTCTTGGCCGACTCGGACATGATCTCTTCTTGATTTCTTGCCGAATCTTCCTTTAGCCGATATGTGTTTGCCAAGTTGGCCAATGACAAGTCAGTTTTTTCCCTTCAATCAGCTGTTGCCAATCAGCTCCATTTCTTCTGACACCTGGTCCTGTACACGAGATCTCCTCCTACAAAAATTTAGTGTCAACAAGTTTCTTGTGCAGGTAGAGGCAGTTGATAGCATGGCAATTTATCTTTATGGCATCAACCTAAAATAGGTCCGACGTCTTGTACTCATCAAGCATTGTCCTTGCCATGTCAATGAGTGTCCTGTTCTTCCACTCTACTACACCATTTTGTTGAGGGGTGTATGGAGTTGAAAACTCATGCTTGATGCCCTCTTCATCAAGAAACTCTTCAACTTGAGTGTTCTTGAATCTAGTCCCATTATCACTTCTCACTTTTTTGATGGGTAGCCTGAACTCTCTTTGTGACCTTCTAATAAAGTCTTTCACTTTATCTTGTACCTGATACTTATCATAAACAAAGAACACAAAAATAAAACAAGAATAATCATCAACAATTACTAAACCATACTTATCTCCTCCAAAGCTAAGGTAGGCAACTGGTCCAAAGAGATCCATATGAATCAACTCTAAAGGTTGAGTGGTGGTCATGATGCTCTTTTGGGGGGTGAGGTACACCTACTTGCTTTCCAGCTTGGCGAGCGCTGCAAATCCTATCTTTCTCAAACTGAACATTTGTTAGTCCAAGGATGTGGTTGTCCTTCAAGAGTTTGGCCAAGTTCCTCATCCCAACATGAGCTAGTCGATGATGACATAGCCACCCCATGCTGGATTTTGCCACTAAACAGGTCTCAAGCTTAGCTTTACTTTTGCTGAAATCAACTAGGTAAAGCTTATTCTTAAGTTTGTCCATAAAGACAATAGAGGAATCCTTCCTCTTTGTGACTTCCACACCCACCTCAGTGAAGAGATAATTGAAACCCATCTCACAAAGCTGAGAAACGGACATCAAATTGTACTTCAAAGTGTCAGTGTGAAAAACATTAGAAATTGAATGCTCGAGAGTAATAGCAACTTTACCAAGACCGATTACTCCCCTTTAGAGTTGTCACCAAAAATGATGTTCTCATTAGGATTTGCTATTGGGGATTAAGATGAGAACATACTCCTTTCTCCGGTCATATGATTTGTAGAGCCACTGTCAAGCACCCAACTTGACCCACCAGAGGAGTATGCCTGCAAGACAAATTTAGTTTCTTGGTTTAGGTCCCCAAATATTCTTGGGGCCTTGCATGTTAGTCATAAGAAACTTAGAAACCCAAATAGAGGTGTTAAGATAAACATTTCTGTCATTGCCAACATATTTGGCAATCACCTCCTCCTCGTTTTTGTTCTTCAACACAAAGCAAGAAGTTAAACTTTGTCTTCGTGCTTGAGCCTTTGGTTGATATGAATACTTGTTTGGCACAGCCCAGATTGATTCTTTTGGTTTCTGGGCAACCTGCTTTGGCTGGTAGACCTTTATCTTGGGCTTGTCATTAGCAGAGGAAACAGAGGTGGTCTTCCATTTATTTTGGGGTGCGGCACTGCTGCCCTTGACCGCGGCACTGCCGCGCTTGGCAGGTGCTGCAGCCTGAGGTGGCTGTGCTACAATCTAATGAACTAAACACACTCATAGCCATTGATTATCTTTCATCCATTTGTTTTGGTTCCTTTTGTGTGCCCAAGCCCATCCTTGATAAACGGCTTTCTTCCATTGTTGTATTATGGCTGCTTTGGTTGATTCTCTTTGCCACTTTCTGATTTGTTCAAGCACTTTTTGTTCACCAGCTCATTAAGCCTAGCAATCTCTTTTCTCATGGACTCTATGTTTGCAAGGTTAGTGGAGTAAACATTTAAATCAAGATTATAACATTTTTCACAACCTTGGCTAGTGGAGGGAGTAGAGTTGTCCATTGCCTTAGAGGGCTGTGGGGTGCTCTCCTAAAGAAGGCTTTTGCCAACCCGATTCAAATTTTCTAGACCGATTTGCAGAAGACATGGCTTCAAATTTGCTAGATGAAAAGATAAAAGGAACAAAATTTAGCTTTTGCATTTGCACTGTGATTGCAGATGAATTAAAAAAAGAATCATTAATAATACCTTTAGGGTGTCCGGCCGGAGCACCTTGCGCTGTTCTGTTGCCGTCGGTCTATAGTCTTCACGGCTCTAGGCTCACGCTCGCCGCTCGGAAGATCTTGTGGGCGGCGGCCGATGGCATCCAGCGTCGCCATCGGGGATAGGAATTAGGAAGTCCAACAGGTTGCGATCTGCTGTGTTACGATCGAAAACAACGAGACGAGACGTCCGATGGCCGGCTAAAGAATCAATTCTTTATTGGGCTTTAGCGTTCACTTGAGTGCTAATGGCCGGCCAAACAGCTGCTGTTGCTAATTGCTATCTGTATATGTATACGTAGTATATATATGTACGTACATATTTGGAGGCCTGTACAAATCGGAGGCCGGGAGCGGTCGCTCACTTCGCACATGCGAAGGGACGGCCCTGGTCTTAGACATGTCTCAGAAGGACATGCACATGGATAAAAATTATTTTATGCCTTTTTAAAATATGCCAATGGCTACCGCTTGCTCTTCATGCTTCTTAGTGTCTGATGCTCCATATTAGTTTTTGTTCAGTTGGGTTACATAATTACCAAATGACATATAGAATAGATATTTTAGTTAGTCCAATCTCCACCCACTTGCCCCTCTTCCCCCGTGCGTCTGCGTTGACTAGCTAGCAAGCCAAGAGTCAAATTAAATACGAATCTCAATGCAATGTACGGGCATTTTGCTAGTATAACACTAAAACTTAGAAAGACAATGCACGATTGCACACACGGTAATAAGGAACTAAATCTAAAAAAAGAACTAAGAACAAATAATTAGTAAACTCTGATAAAAGTATGGTTTATAAATCCCATTTTAAATGTAGCATTAGATTATAAACAATTTGATTCTCAATTTTTCAGCATCAAGTGGCAGCATAAAAAGACAAGCACGATTTCGGTGGTGAAGCTGAAGGCAAGAACTTTTTAGCTGGAGCAAACTCCATGCACAAGCTACGGTTTATTTGGTTCACCCCACTAAACTTTAGTCACTAAAATGCTAAACACTCCCTTTAAAAGGACCACTAAAGTTTTATGGCTTTAGTCGACAAGGGGCTGCTAAAAGGTCCAGCCCAAGTTGTTCGAAGTTGTCACTAAAATGCTAAACACTCCCTTTAAAAGGACCAGCGTACTAGGCCATAATCTCGATCCACTGCCACATGTACTCTGTACAAATTCGGTGTCCTATTTGGACTCCATAATCTTTAGTGTATTAGTATGCGCATAATGCTCCAGAGCATAACAATTCAGCTAGGCCCCTACCAGCTGCTATAGAGATAGCACCATAAATGACTAACTTCGTGAACGGTTCGTCCTTCCCGGTCTGCTCAACATCACTATTCTCTCGGTCACTCAGTTTTTTGATTTGCAAAAGCCTTATATATATTCATATATATATATATATATACCTAATTATAAAGCAAACAAATTTCAGTCTGCCTT